>JAODUE010010575.1:17189-27696 GCA_027564755.1 Amblyopsis hoosieri | reverse complement strand
TGTGTGTGTGTGTGTGTGTGTGTGTGTGTGTGTGTGTGTGTGTGTGTGTGGGGACAGGGTCCCCTGGTGTGGGTGGAGCTGCTGCTAACCTCTCTTCTATATGTTCAGGTGGATCTGGCATTGTGTACTGCCTGTCCCGTAATGACTGTGACACTATGGCAGAGAGTTTGCAGAGGGCAGGGCTGCAGGCTCTGTCGTACCACGCAGGCCTGAAAGACGGCGATAGAGAATATGTGCAAAACAAGTGGATCAATCAGGATGGCTGCCAGGTGAATTACACTACTTTTACTATTATACACCAGGTCTACGTATATTAAAGGTGCTGTAGGTAGGAATTTGGAGCTATACATTTACTGTAATTTATATCGGTGAGTGAAATGCTACATTTTCCTGCAACAGCTATGCTGCTTTAATGTATAAAAATAATGGTGCACACACTGACCCTATTCATTGCTGTGTCCATTGCTAGGTAATTTGTGCCACCATAGCCTTTGGGATGGGCATTGATAAGCCTGACGTGCGCTACGTGATCCATGCCAGTCTACCCAAGTCTGTGGAGGGCTACTACCAGGAGTCCGGGAGAGCTGGCAGAGACGGAGAGGTCTCCCACTGCATTCTCTTCTACTCGTACGCGGACGTAATCCGCATCAAGAGGATCATCGGCAGTATGTGATTATAAAACGCCCAGTCTTTCTTACGGCTCGATTTTTCTTTTTCAATGACGTCAAGTTAACGCCATGTTGTCCGTTTACTGTACACACTCATCATCTTCTTTCCAGTATGATACGCTGTGTGTACTTAGTTCCAGTATATTGTCACGTTTAATGTCTGTCTTGTCTTCTATTTCTTTAACCAGTGGAAAGAGATGGGGACCGACAAACCAAAGCAACACATTTTAACAACCTCCACAGCATGGTTCACTTTTGCGAGAACGTGATGGACTGCAGGAGGATCCAGCTGCTTGCTTACTTTGGCGAGCTCAAGTTCAACACCAGCTTCTGCAAGGACCACCCAGAGGTCATCTGTGATAACTGCGCCAAACCCAATGTGAGGATCCTCCCCCAACTTCCCCGATGACTGAGCACGTAAAACGCTTGCGTGAATGTGGCTTAATGTTAACGTCTCTTCTTTTCAGCAATACAAGATGAGAAATGTGACGGAGGATGTGAAGAAAATTGTCCGGTTTGTCCAGGAACACTGTGAGAAGGTCGGAGCAAGATTTGGAAAGACTGCTCAGCAGACCCGGCTAACTCTGAACATGCTAGTGGACATATTCCTTGGTGGGTACCGTTACGTTTTTACCATAGAAATGAATGCGTTAGTACCAGACTTTAATGCAGGCACTGCAGTATCTGGTGTGTCTTGGTTACAGTATGTGTATATTCTAAGGGTAAAAAGGCAAACCCTCTGAAATGTTTTGTGTCAGGAGCGAAAGCAGCCAAGATCCAGACTGGGATGTTCAGGATGGGAGCTGCTTATTCCAGGCACAATGCTGACCGGCTCTTCAAGAAGCTAGTCCTGGATAACATTCTGGTGGAGGACCTCTACATTACTAACAATGGTCAGGCTGTGGCTTATGTCTCAGCTGGGGCCAAGGCTATGAACATCATCTCTGGAAACATGCAGGTACTGTAGCATATGCCGTGTCAGCACTCATATGGGCTGGGCCCAGTGCTTGTCCTAATCACCTTCTTGGCACAGATAAATCATTTGTCAATACAGCAAACATGAGTTGCTTGTAATGAAATGTTTGGCCTTAACAGAGTTTATTAGGGAACTAGAATTAAAATTATATTAATACTCTATAAGCAAATTGAATGTCAAGTTGAAAAAGTCAATACTTGAGTTAGAAAAACCAAACTTAGTAAAATAGTGTGTCATTCCCAGGTGGAGTTCTATGAGACTGAGAGTGCCTCTAGCATCAGGAAGAACAAGGGTGCTGTGGCCAAGAACGTCTCCCAGAGAGAGGAGATGGTCCAGAAGTGCCTTCAGGAGCTGACCGACCTGTGCAAGCAGCTGGGCAAAGTGTTTGGCATCCACTACTACAACATCTTCTCCACTGCCACCCTGAAAAAGATATCTGGTAGGCCTGCCCAAGACGCCGCATGACGTGGTGGCACACGATTCACTTGGCAGGAGCTGTACTGTGTCTACAGTAGCACTCTCAACCTCTCCTCTGTACAGAGAAGCTGTCCTCGGACCCGGAGGTGCTTCTGCAGATTGACGGTGTGACGGAGGACAAGCTGGAAAAGTATGGAGCAGAGGTCACGGCGGTGCTGCAGAAATACTCTCAATGGCAGCTACCTGGTGAGGTCTTTACAGGACCCAGAATACTTACACATACCCTCACAGCCTATTGTACCACAGGGATGGGTATTGGCAAGGGCATCACAATACAATGTGTATCAAAATGCACCATAATGTATTGAACATTTTACTAATGGAGCTGAAAACATAACTTGCTCTATACTATCTTGGTAGTCTAATATGTACATTATATTGATAATGACAATTGACAACTAGCTTACTATCGGAGCAGAGGGAAATATAAGCACATTTTCATATCTGATTTCAACATGACCCGATTAATTAGCTCTATCCTTCATTTAGCATTTTCCTTGTATGTGTATGTATGTGTATATCTATACAAGAGGCTACAAAAACGATACAGTATTGTGAAAAGAAAAAGATCCTATTGGTGTTATTTTTTAGCACAGTCCTATTGTGTGACCCCATGTCGCCCTTTGTCCTTTGCAGTGGAGCAGCAGCATGAAGACGACGACATGGACTCTGGATGGATTGACACGGCGCGTGGTCGCCACGACGATGACGAGGACGATGGCTCGTCCAGCTACTTTGGTCACCAGGCTGCTGGACAGGGACAGAAGAGGAAGAAGAAGCCTTTCTTCAATTATGCCAAGAAGAGAAAAGGATTCGCAAGCAAGAACAGCAGCTCTAAAGGGTCTGTAGTTGTATAGTTCCTTAAGATATCTTCCATTAACACATACACAAAAACACATTAACAATTGGTGTCATCTGTTGGCGAGCGGTATGCTTTTACGTAACTATTTTATTTATGCTCACATATCTGACTTTTGTTTTTATTTTGGTGAGACAGTCGGGGGAACAGCAACAACAAAACTTGGTCGTCCAGTGGGGGGTCGAATGCAAACCAATCTGCCGGTCGAGGTTCTCGAACCCCAGCACCAGCAGCACCGACGGGCAGGAGACCCGGCTTCATGGCCCTCCCTACCCCAAATACCAGCCAGAGACCTTTCCTTAAACCCACCTATTCTAACATGGGATAGAGGGATTACCTCTTCCTAGTGGCTAGGAAAGTCCTAGCTTTCAGTGATTCTTATGTTTGCAAGACTAAATGTAAATATTGTTTATTATATTGTTTTGTATTGTACAGTATAGCCTTGTAATTCCAGTTGAAATGTAGTATTGTTCATTGAACGATTCTATTACTGTATTCTCACTGTTAAATATATATTTTAATTCTTAATTAAAGGAACACTGTTTGGTGTGTAATTCATTATTTAATATTAATTTCCATGAATGATTACTACTTGGTATGAATTGAATTTGATCACAAACCACAGAAGTGCCCTCACATTTTTATGCAATGTTTATTTCAAGTTTAAATAGTTTTAATGGCACCATTTACAATTCGGACTAGTGGAGAGGAACAATATTGTATACCGACTCGTAAAGATTTCATACAGTACAAAAACGTATTTAGAATGGATCAGACTGAACGTAACAGATTTGGCACAAGCTTTTTTTGTTTTTGTGTGCATATGTTATGTAATATAACCTCCAATCCCTAAATAGATGCAGCATTGTTGTATGTAGAACTTTGCTAGGTGATAAGGGGTCATGCACCTTAAGAATGTTCCAAATAATTTAAGACTTATTTAGTTGGTTTTTACTCCATATTTTGGAAAAAATACAATATTTTCAGATGCACTTCAGTCATGTACAAGTTTTCCAGTTAATATGAACCAATTGAAAACTGCTTAAAAAAATGTAAACAAACAAATGTAGCAGACTAAATTGTCACAGGATGTACATATGCAAAACAAATTTAGGACAGATGCCACTATAACAGCCAGAAGCCTTTTGCTGCACAACATAGGCCACTGTACACAAAACCTTAATGAACCATTTTAATAGCAATTTCACTGTAAAATGAATGTGTAGAATTGTCTGATCTAATGTAATCCCTTTGTCTCCTCTCTCATTGCATCCAAGCAAAGGGAACACTATTGAAAAATCTAAAACAAATGTCACATTAGAATACTTGATGTGGTATCAGTGTGATACTACAGTAGTTTGCATTCATGTAACTTGCTAGGTAGCCTACTTGTAACATTTTACTTATCAAACATTCCATTTTATTTTCATCAAGAAATGTTGAGCCATTTCCATTAGTTTTACAGATTATTGCTAAATGAATAATGCTGTAATAATTGTTGCATGTTGAGAAAGACCACTTTAGCTACATAATACAAAAAGAAAATAAACTCAAACTACTATATATAAATATCAGTATACTGCTGTATACTGATATATATTGAATGTCCGAGTTAGAGAAATATAATCCACACTTGAAACAAAACACGAACATACTACTATGTAAAAGTATTTGTTTAGTCATTTATTTACCACTTCCAATTGACATTAAATTACTGTGCCAAACTGATTTACTCCTCCACTGCACCAGTGGTTCTCAAACAGTGGGCTGGAACCTCAAGGGATTACCAATTATGCATTGTTTGGAGGAAGGAGAGGGGTAAGGTCAAAGGATTTAAATAATTAGATTGTTTTTTTTATTATTGTATTGCTAGTAATAATATTATTGATTGGCTATTTCTAACATTGTTTCAGTATCTTCAATAAAATGTGCATAAAGGAATATGAGGTCACTTACACACACGGTCTTCAAGCAATTCACTGCTTATCTGTGGGTCATGGGTCAAAACGTTTGAGCACCACACGGGTTAATAACGTTTGTGAAGGATATGTGCGGTGTACCCACACATGATACGAATGCTGTTCCGTGGTTCAAGCTATACAATAGGTTACAGTAATTTTCCGACTACCATTACAAAATTTGCAACGTAAAATAAATGTGGCACCGTCCCTCCACCGGGTGGAGGGTTGGTCTCGCCTGTGGTGTTACACAGAAGCCAACAGGTTCAAACATTTCTCTTTCTTCCTACTTTCTGAAGGGCGGACAAATCTTTAGAACTACACCGGATCAAATCCGTCAATATACCTAGTTCCCTTTATTGTCTTCCTTTCATTTTATGCCTTTCATGCCTTTCATTTTATGTCCCTTTTAGTGACTCTTGTCTTTCTCAAACTGTCAATGTCAGTTTGCCCACACTACATACATACATACACTGTAATGCACTTGCACCTGCACTTGGTACAGGACCCACACGCAGTACAAAATGAGATTTTACCCAGAATCCATGAGAAACTCCAGAATTATTGCTCGCTTGAGCTATGAGTCAACACAGTTACTCCTTAAAAATAAATATGGCAGTTTTCTTAGGTGGAAAAGTGTTTGGAATAGCTCACATGGTAATATTGCAACAAAATCCCCAGACTCTACATAGACTATTAATTGCTGGTGGAGTGAGAGGTGTTAATAGTACTTAAAGGTGTGGTAAGTGATTCTATGTGGAAATATTGGTGATAGTCTTATACAAAAATGCAACTCCTTTCAATGCCAAAGGGTGCTCCCTCAGAAACTGGACACATTGTCAAGGCATAGATAGTGTGGTCTGAACACCAGATTCATTTTCAGAGCGCACACAGAATAGGTAGCTAGTGGACTGTAAGGAGATATTCACTTAATTTGTAGAATGTGTATTAGTTTACAATCACTTAACACACCTTTAATGTATCTGGATACAAACCTAATGTATCTGGATACATCCCCTTTGTCATATTTTCAGTAAATGTTTCTGACCTTACTTGACCTCACTAAAAACGTATAATTTAATCTTCAATAACAAAATAATTCTGTTAAAATATACATGAAAACCTCAATATATATTAGGGAAACAAACAAATTTGTACAAAAAGTACATCATTACAGTTATTCTAATAATTATAATACGACACACAAGCCTCCGAGCAAGATTTATAGTATGCCAAAATATTCTGATATTCTTCACACAAAGACATGTAAATGAACAGATTTTATCTTAATTATATTTTGAGACGTAAATAAAATAAATAAAAAATAAAAACATTCAAAAGTAGGCCTACTGCAGTACTAAAATGGGCATTGCACATATACTATTTTCTATTGTTGCCGGAGTATGTTTAGATTCACCCATGCATACTCCTCTAATAGTATCTGCCACAGGACGCTATTGTTACCTGTTAATGTAAATTATGCAGTTATAAAACTTTACAAAACAAACGTATTTTATCTTAATAAACTGACTCCTAAACAAAATTCAGTAATAGACAAAAGCCAAAACCACCGTATATCATCGGTATCCCCCCCCCCCCTTTAAAATAAAACATAAAAAAAAAAGCATTTGGCATCACTGCCTGCTCAGTGTCATGAATAAATTATAAATATCCACTAAGTTGAATGCATATGGTTTTGTTTTTAAATCCACATACATATTGATGGTCATGAATCTTAAAAGATATTGATGATAATGGTGTTTCTTAAACCTTTCATTCCTAACTGACAAGATGTTCCTCTTACCATTGATGTTCAACTTCCTTAACAGCCTTATACAGATACATTTTAAACACATAAATAATACATGAAGGCAACATTCATTTGTTGCAAAAGAAACTTCCGTTCCTAAAAAGGAACTTTTTAATATAGTTCAGCTCTTTGATTTCAGTCTCATATTTTTTCATTTATTTTTATTTGAAAAAATAAAATACCTGAAATGACCTGAATAAAAAAATAAATAAAAAATAAGGAAAGAATAATTGTAGAAAAAAAAGCAAGCTGATAAAGTAGGGTAAAAACAGTGAGCTCAATGCAGGGTAGAGGTGGGAGCTCCTTTTAGCAGGAGTGGTCCAAGGTGTTATGTCTGCAGGACGATGAGAGAACAATACCCCTCCCCCCCAACCCCCACCCCATCCCGTAGAGCCTCACTCTTCTTGTTTGATGAGCAAACTGCCCAACCAGCGGAGCTTGCAGGCAAACCACCGCCTGAGTGGACAGAAGTATTCATAGTGGAACTGTTCGAACTCGGGGGTTTGGCGGATGTCGCGTAGGAAGGCGACGTCCAGGTCAGACTCGGTAAGGACGATGAGGAGGAGCAGCAAAACAAACAGGAGTCCGATGGTGACCAGCATCAGGCGGAGAACACTCAGCACGAACTTGTTCACCTGTTCCACCTCGCTGAGCGCCGAGCCCACCTCCTCCGCCGCCCGTCTACCAGCGACGGCCAGGTCGCCTCCGTCCCCGGCCGTGGGGGTGCCTGCCTCCGACTCCTTCTCCTCCTCGATGCTGCAGGGGGTGCCGTTGACCTGGCGCGAGGCGGCCAGCTCGGCGCTGTGCTCCGCCACGGGGGTGGGCAGGACGCTGTCCGAGGGGCTGTAGGCCTCGTCCGAGATCACCGCTGCACACTCTGCACCCGCGTCCCCCACCCTGCTCCGGGAGCGCGGCATGAAGGAGTCCCCGTGGGAAACGGAGCGCACTGGAGTGGAGTGGGCGCTGTCACGCAACGACTCCAGACCTGGGAAAGGGAGGATTGTTACTACATGCACCAGCACAGCCAGACTGGAGGGATACGTATGTTGCTATATGTACAGTTTATGCTGCTATATGTACTGTACAGTAAACATATGCTGCTATATGGTATGTCCTGTACAGTTATCATACGTATGCTGCTATATGGTATGCCCTGTACAGTTAGCATACAGATGCTGCTATATGTACAGTATACTGTACAGTAAACATATGCTGCTATATGGTATGTCCTGTACAGTTAGCATACAGATGCTGCTATATGTACAGATTACTGTACAGTTATCATACATATGCTGCTATATGGTATGTACTGTACAGTTAGCAGCATATATATATATATGCACACACATATACTGTATATATATATATATACACACACACATACTGTATATATATATATATATATATATGTATGTACAGTGTTTATACATGTAACATAACAGCAGTGAACATATACATGCTGGTATGCTGCTATATATATGATATTTTAAACATTCATATAGCAGTAAACAACTATGTAAAGATATAGCAGAGTAATTGCATCCCAAGCAGAGAATGACATCAGATTGCCTCTGTGTCGTTTGTAATCCAAGCTAGTCTGTCCTTCGTTTTAATAGCCGGGCCGGCCATATGTTCATGTTAGTGTGTGTGTGTGTGGCCCACAATCATTTGTTTTGGACATAGACAGTAGTGCTCTAATATGAAATATACATAACTATAGGCGACTGTATAGACAGAGTACACAGTACAGTGTACGTAGTAGCAGAAAGCCATATAGAGCCACTGTAAAGGCACCAGTGCTGTGGAGCTACAGCTGCTGACTGCGTCATATTCCAATAGGCATCACAGCAGAAAGGTTACACCTTCGCTCCCAAGGGAGGGATTCAAATTCAGTTTTTGATGAGGACAACATCACAAATAATCCCATGGATGAAGAGAACGTGTTTAAAAAGGGGGTGAGGGGGTGTGCAGTATGAGCTTTGGCTGATATTGAAGCTCACGTCAAATCAAACCAAACATGTTTTTGCCACAGGCCACCTTTAGTCAGTATGTATCTTCTTCTGGTCTGCAAAACACTGCCGCTTTGGAAAACCCTACATCATCTGGTGAATACTGTACTACACATCATCCAGAAGCCTTAAGGGTTGGAATAAATGACATCCAATCCTCACTGACGATTTAGAGCTGACAAATCTAGCCGCCATGCATGCAAACAGCTTTCCGAAATTAGATCCAGAATCAGTAGGTGAGATAATAATCTCTCATGATCGATGTAGAAACACCAAGTCCCCTCCGTTGACACTTAAAAGAGCTAATATCAACAGATATCAACAAGCCGGCTGCCGACAGAGCGACATGGCCAGACCGTTGAAATAGAGGGCAGCAGTTCCACAGGCACATACAGCGGCCCTTTTCCATCTTTACCTGGAGTGGCCCCAGGACGGGGAGATGGGGAGACGCTGGCGCAGGGGTCCTGTGGCCCCGCCAGGGATGGGTAGAGGGGCAGGACGCCCAGCGCCTTGCCCAGCATGCGGGGCCCCAGGCTCAGCACGCGCACCTTGACGTCGCGGTAACAGTGGTTGATCATGCGCAGGTGGACATTCACCCGGGTGGTGATGCGGATCAGACACTTCACCATGGCTGCAGCGGTGCGGTGCGTGCGTTTTTGTCCCGTCTGTATGGTCCCTGTCCGCAAACTCTGTGTGCGCGCGTGTGTGTGTGTTAGCGTGCTCGGCTACACCTTAGCTACGGCTCGTACGGAGAACTGTGTGGGAGCCAGCCGGAGGAGGTGGGGAGGGGAACTGCAGCAGGGCTGGGACAGCCAGCATTGGCCCGGCCTGGCCTGGCCTCACCCAGGCTAGCGACATACATGGAGAGCAAGACCCTGGCTATTTACAGCTGGGGTATTAATACCTCTGTGAGGCACACAGTCAGCACCCTTCAGAGCTTCTCGACATCCCATAGCTGCTCCGGCCCACAGTGGCCGCGCACTACCGCAAGCTAACGTGTGCTCCGGTAGATACCGTACTGTGTACTGTTGTAGCTACATATGAATGGAAGACCACAGTCCTCATACCGTCCAGCACGTCACTGTGTAGGCCATGTGGGACTGACTGCTGTCTGAGGCAGACACATGCGCGCACATGCGCGCACACACACACAAACTCACACACAGAGCATCTGGCCACAGGCATTGAAATAGAGCAGGCTGACTGACACACACACCTGCAGTGTGTCTCTCCACCGCTCTGAGCAAGTTCCAAAAAGCTCTGGTTACTGTGTGCGTGTCTGCGCGCGTGCACGCGTGTGCGTGTGCGTGCATATGTGAGCATGTGCACTGTGCTTTCTGAAGGAGGGGTATGAGCTGGCCCAAGCAGCAAGTTATTCAGGTTTTCCTACTGTACAGTACAGTATGTGTATGTAGCATACGTAACATAGTGCTGTTATTTAGTGAAAACTTTTTTACATTTTCATTACTGAACAAAGACAACAAATGAACATTGTCGTGTTCCATGAACACACATATTCCCTGACTACACGGCTAGTATAATACAAGGCTAACACAAGACTACAAAGCTAAAGTAGTGCAAGGCTAAAACAGATATTGGAAACAGAAGGTTCAATGGACAGCACTTCCGCATTTGACGTGTGTGTGTGTGCGTGCGTGTGTGTGTGTGTGTGTGTGTGTGTGTGCGTGTGTGTGTGTGTGTGTGTGTGTGTGTGTGTGTGGGGGGGGGGGGGGGGGGGGTGGGTGTGTGT
>JAODUE010010575.1:0-17179 GCA_027564755.1 Amblyopsis hoosieri | reverse complement strand
CCCCCCCCCCCCCCCCCCCCCCCCCCCCCCCCCCCCCCCCCCCCCCCCCCCCCCCCCCCGAGAACAGAACAATCCAGCGCTCCATGAAAGTCAAAAAGGGTTGCTTTAATGCAGACTTTTGTCCATTATTTCTCTCTGAGCCCATTAATGGGTATTTTGAGTATATTACATTAATTAATGAAGTACACACGATCAATCTGAGGCCACAACAGTATTTCTACAGCAAACAGTTTTGGAGTAAATGGATCTTGTTTCAGGCCTTGCATGGTAGAGTTAGCTGTCTGGTTGCTGCCTATGTGTCAGCCTCCGCAGCAAAATGCCGTTAGTGACACGCCCACTTAAGAGACCGGAAGCGTCCCATTGTTGCTGCCATTGAAATGCACTGCAACGTTCCATCTTATAATCATTCCAGTATCTTTGGCTACAAGGCTACATTGGCGGTCAGGGGTCAGGGGTCAGGGGCTTTACCTTCCATAATGGATATGTGCACCGCCCTCCGACGGGTGCGTGGCACACTGCTGAGGCGGGGGCCATGGGTGATGGACGGACAGCTTCTGCTGGGCACCAGGCCCGCTCTGCGCGCGCGCACACACACGCACACACACACACACACACACACACACCAGCATCCCTCTAGTTTAGCAAGTCTACAGTAGCAACATCTCAGCTCATGTAAATGTGTACATTTAAAAAAGGTAAATTAAGGCTTTCACTCCACCTGTGTATTTCCGGAGGCTCTCGTTTGATTTTGGCACTCTGCTCCATCACCTCTTTTGCCACCCTACCACTGGTAATGATTAGATGGAACATTAAATAGACACGCTAACTTAAAACCTCCCCAATACACACACACACAGGCATTACGCTTTACACATGACCAATGTTTATGTATTTCTCTTGCATGCCACATACAAGCATAACAACGCTGTATGAACTCTAAGCATCAAAGACAACTTAACCACTCTACCTGTAGCGGAAGCGGCTGCCCTTGAAGAACAGATTGCTGCTGGACACCGTGCGCACCTGACTGGACTTCTCCAGCCTGTGGCCATCAGACAGAAAGACAGACAATAACAGACGGGCAGACATAATGACAGACAGAAAGACAGACAGACAGAAGGCCAGGGTGAGGAACTGACACCACCGCTGCTAATCACGTCCGATGGCTCACACATGCACTGTGTCTGCAGTATACTTGAACTGGGACTCCACTGGGACGTGATGGCACGTCACACGCAGTACCGCACAGTACCACAACGATAAAGAAAGCGCTATCGCATTCCCTGCTATAACATTATGCACATCATCCCTTGCGGTATCGACGTGTCCTCAGAGGACTGCATGCAGTATTCAGCATGTTTACATTGTCACGGTGAGTGAGGCGTTAAAGTTTAATGCTTTTCCCAGGCATAGTGTACAGCATGTGTGTGTGCTCCCGGAGTATCGTGCCAGTATGCATAATGCATTTTATATCAACAGAAATGTTAGAATGCAGCAAGACATCCATTTCCCACTGCTGATATGGTGTTGTAATGTCCACTAAGATGCCTAACACGGACCATGCTCTTATTAATCTGATCTCTACTCCCAAATCGCCCAGGTTTCACTCTCCCCCTTCCCAGTGTGTTGTTTCACTCTGTACTCCAACCATTAGCGTGAACTGTGACCCTCAACCACATACACTGATGCCCCTACCAAGAGAGTTATGCGCTGTTAATCCCCTTAATCTGTGGCGCTGGGGCACGCAGGCTGACCATATCATTAGTCATGGGTGACCCACAGCGGCCGTATCTCATAAGGAGAGCTGAAGTGCTCCCAGCCTGCTACCGGAGCAGGCTGACTCACTCCAGGTCAGTGGTTAAGCGTGCATCAAGGCCGGGCATGTGTTGCTGCCGCTTGCTGCCGAGGGAATGAGCTATTGAGTTCTTGCATCTTACAGTTACAGTGTGCTTACTAGTGCTTACTAGTGGCTACTAGTGCTTACTAGTGGTTACTAGTGGTTACTAGTGCTTACTAGTGGTTACTAGTGCTTACTAGTGGTTACTAGTGGTTACTCAGTGGCCTCTCTTACTTCTTTTCTCTATTTTGCAGCCCAACACATAGTTGCCTGTAACTCGTACACTGCATCTGACAATTTAATCTAATGTTTATTAGTTATTCAAGCAATGAATTTATGATCAAATCTGCATTGACTTTATTTATTGTCCATAACATAAATGGTAGATGAGTAGTAGCCCAACATATACTGTAAGCCACTACATGGATCAAAACGTTGCCAAAGGGAGAAAGCAACAATGCAGATTGGAGAGACTCACTTGAAGAAGGCTTGGTTCTCCACCCCACATTTCCACAGGTGTTTGCAAGCCTCCGGTGTGGGCGCAAAGTACGTCAAGATGACCTTTTTATCCTGCACATTTGGAATAGGAGAGCGTGCAGGACAATATAACAAACTGAGACACAACATGAGTCACTTAGTAATATACTGTACAGTGTGTACTGCAACCATGCTATTATATATATATATATATATATATACTGTATATGTCTGGTCAGAACACTGACAGACTCACAGGGCAACCTTTAAAACGGAATGCTCTCACCTCTTTCTGATTTGCATATACGTAGAATGTCTTGCCTTCAAACTTCAGTTTGGTTACCTCGTTCCTGTCCAGGAGAAATGGACACGCACGCACGAACGCACACACACACATACACACAAGCACAAACGCAGAAAACGCGCACAAGCACACAGCTCAAAGTAAAAGCCACAGCATCTTAAAATATTCATGACATCTAGGATTAGCTGACAAAACACATTGACAACTGCACACAGGGGAAAACAAATCCAGCATCACACATATGGTAAATATATACAGTCCTTTGTTTATGGAAATGTACATTACTGTCTCCATCATTATAACAATGTCTTTATTTGAGGTGTGCGGTCTGTTCAGAGGATAGTTTACAGAAACAAGCAAAGGCTGAAACATAAATGTCTAAATACTGTGCTGCACTATGTTTCTTACGGTACAACATTGTAATGTTATGCAGTGCTGGGACAATGCCACTAGCTGTATACTCAAGTGATCTGTACACCATTGAATATTGACGTCCCTTAATTAGCACCTAGCAATGTGCAGCTTTTGTAGTCTATGGAATATGATGTCAGAAGCGGATGGCTTTGCATGCAGAGAAACATCAGTCACACTACAGGAGTTACATATGTCTCATCTATTACCCATCTGGCATATAGCCAAGGTCACACATTTGGTGCAGAACCCATAGCGAGACAAATACTACTTAGCTCACCACTTGAGAAAATGAACCCTCCTGTTTCCCTGCAGCACCACGAAACCAAAGGGAGTGAATGCCAGGAAGGCTGGGTTTCCAGATACGTCCTAAGAAACCAAAGCTTTACAATATGTTCTCACGGTGTTAAGCATTTACGATCGACTAACAGAGCATTCCAATGTTGCATAGCATGCTATCAAAACGATTTCAATGTTCCTAGTTAAAGGAGCAGGTTCTTATGTATTACTGCTTAATATTAGTGATGTAAACAGCGATGAATGAGGAACAGGTACTGTACAGAACCTTGCACGGATGGGGATCCACACCATATGTCTCCAGCATTTGGGCTTTCTGCAGGAAATTTAGCTCTGATGTTTCAGGTGTCTGTCCACTGGGGAAGAGCAAAAAGGCCATTGTTGACATGTCTCTATGCCACACGCAGAGCAATTTGAATATATAGTAAGACTTGTGTGTAGTTCTTAGTCGCTATGCAGATAGACTGATCTATCAATACATCAAAATTTACAGTATAGTACAGTTCGTGCTATCAAGAATACATTCTCTAAATGGCCCAGTAGAGGGCAGCAGAGTCTTAAAAGCATTACCTTACTGACATTTGGTGAGACAAAGTACTGCAGCTAAACTAGCAATTTAGCTAATGTGCCACTGCCTGTCCATTTGCAAAGGAACCAGAGGTATAGTTGAGTCAGTATGTCACAATTCTCCCCAAGAGTCAAACAATGCCTCATTGCTAAAACATGCTTCCCAACCAAATAGTGAGCGTGCATGCATGAACTTCCTGCTATATTCCTAGAGTCATAGCGGTCCGCTCAAGTTCACCCAACATCAGCTCACCTCCCAGTTTGTCAATAGTCTAGTCACACTTGGTCAGTGAGCTGTGGTCCCAAGTAAGCACAATACAGTATGTGTGAGAGAAAGTCCATTCGGGTGAGAGAGAGTCCTCTTGCTTACATCAGCTCTGTCTTGTGTATGTCTGCGATCCTCCGCTCCAGCTTCTCTGAATGCTTAGGGAAGAATTGGAATTTGGAGCTGTAGCCTTCCAGATGCTTCCCAGGGTCATAATCGCCGATCTCAGCTGGAGAAAGGAATGGGGGAGGATGGAGAAGGGGGAAGGGGGAAGGGGGAGGGGGACGAAGTCAAAATCTACGTCTGCTCGAAGACATCCAGCAAAGGAACGCATATTATTCTCAGAGAGCCTGACTTGTACAGTTTGCAGTGCTGCTGGTTGTGTCGGGATCAGCACAGGCTTATGTCTGTTACTTCATGCCAGGCTGCTCTCCCTCACATGAGCCTGATGCTGACTTCTCTCTGCGAGGAGAAGAGGCCAGTCAGCCCATCTTTAATGCAGCAGCTACCTCTCCACCGTACAGAGAGGACACTTAGAACGTGCTACCAGAGCCATCACCATACACGCGTGTGTGTGTGAGGTGATACAATGCCAGATAAGCACTTCAAATGACGCTATACTTCAGCATAACATCAATGAAGGTGTTATGAGTCAGTGCGCACGTTGTGGATTTTCACACCGATTGTCACCATTTACTTGTGTCGCTTCAGGTAAATCAATTGTGGAAATCTAGAGGCCATGAAATGCGAGTTTTCTGAAACAACAACACCCTCGAAGCCTTTAAACGGAGCACAGTTTGAGCCAGAGTTAAGTTATTTCACTGCAAGGATGACTATACTGTAGCTATAGCTGGTATGTGCTGTGTGTCGAGGTTATGGCAAGCAGAATTCAAAGCAGTGAGTCAATGTTGCATTGTTACCTTGCAGGATATGGGCGGCCAGCATTGCGGCATCTGATGTTTTACACAAGAGCCGGCCATGATAAAGATCTCTCTTGATTTGCAAGAAGACAAGGTAGCTGTACAAAAAGAAAGTACCAATAAATATATATGGCATTTTGAGTTTATGAATACTGCTTTAAGAAGCAATTGCAACAAAAATAAATAAATAAATAAATAAAATCACACCAGGCGACAAAGCATGAAAAAAGTAATCTTCATATGCCCCTTGGGTGTTTTGAGTTTCTTTTCTATTAAGCCACAGTAAAAGGAAGGTTAAATGAGCAGGGGGAGCGTTCTGAGAACAGAGGCCCAGAGGCAACACACTGCTGTTGCCTCTATTGTTTATCTCTACACTCACTGCCTGCGACGGCAGGAGAATACAAGTTAGCTTCCAGTCAGCCTGGGCACAAAAACATGGCGTATTTTTCTTACTTTATACTTTACATTATTTATTATATTGTAGGCTAGTACTACTGCTATAATCATCATCATTACGCTCCATCTTTCCATATCCATCTGCATGCATTCTACGGTCTTCTCTATTTATAATGCTCTCAGCACCCCGCCGTGCATTATGTGAGCGTAATGGCACCATTATGATGCATTCATTTAAATCTGTGCTAAAACTGAACTACTGTCTTTCAGTCACAGCGGAAGTAATAGGAGCGTTGGTTGAGGTTTGCTTAAAGCCGTCATCGGGCCAAGCAGGAGTGGATTTTCTGGGTGACCTCATTGCAGGCAGAGGAAGTCAGACAAAACGCTGTGAAACCTAGCTAGTTGCAGCTAGCTAGACACGCTGTTGCCCGCTGCTTTCTATACATTTGCCAAATGACAGCGGTGTAAAGCTGTGCTGAGGCGTTCGCCTTTGCCCGTACCGAGTTATTTCCTCCTTCAAAGCAGCGGGGTCAGGTGGGTAGAACTTGACTCTCAGACACATGGTGAAGGGTGGCTGAGCTAGGGAAAGAAACGCTCGTGTTAGCATTTGATATAAAAGGCGAGAACCCTCCCCCCGACACAGCATGGAATGAATACATACATAAACAAAAGAATAACTAGAAAGCAGCATGCTGGCAGAAACCATTCTTGTGACTCAGCTCAAGTGAGCTGTGCACAATGTAGATAAATATATTAACCAGTCGCTGAGGTAAACAGTAGTCCAAACCAGACGCATTCATTCTGAAAACACCATTTAGATTGTGCTTCCTTTCAATACTTACATTTCATTTGCTTTGCAATCGATTTGGTGAACTCCAACCAATGCTGCAACCACAAAAGTAGAAATATATTCTTATTGCTTGTGACAGTATTGCACCCAAAATAGAGAATGATTCAGAGTAATGAGTTATCTACATTGACATTTAGGTGCTCCTACTGACAGCTCTCATAAGAACATGGTTTGTAATGTGTATACTGTGTCTAGGCCAGGAATCTGCAACCTTTATTATCCAAAGAGCCATTTGTGCCCAAAACATTTGATATGTATCTGTCTGGAGCTGCAGAAAATATTATACAAATTAGCCTATCAACATTAGACCTAAATGATAATTAATTCCCGTCTTCCCAGGCCTTTTGAGTGTTTTTGAACTGTGGGGACAGTGAAGTGTTAGGCGGTGCGGACACATGCTCCCCTCCAAAGATATATTTTTCAAATAAAGCACTTAAATTTAATTTCAATTTCTTGTGACTTGAAAACAGAATATACTAGCCTATGCCCAACTACTGTGCAGTCACAATTTTGAATGGATTAGATCCATTTGGATACTGGTGAAATCAGCGGACACAGGCTGTCAATATAAAATATAATATGAGGTTATATTTTGTTGGGGGACAAAACCTAGATTAAATTCTATATGATGTTTGTAAAAGCCACAGAGAGCCACTGTAGAGGGGCTCAAGAGCCACAGGTTGCAGACCCCTGGTGTAATGCAACCGGGCTGAACGAATACACAGATGTCACATTCATTCTTGTGAATGAAATCGTAACAGTATCAAACAATAATGACAAATGAGGTCCATGGTGTAGGTGATCATTCTCTGACTTCACAGCGAGCTCAGTGATGTTCACACAAACTCTGTGTGTGTGTGTGTACAACCCAGTGCTAATCCCCATCCATATTCCTCTGGGCCCCCCCCCCCTTCCCCAAACAACCACAGAAATAGCCTTGAGTGACAGCATAGGAAAAGCCCCATCAGTAGGACCTGCCTGCTGTCAGAATGGACTCTATGATCATCAGAGAACATGTGAATTCTTCATGAATCGAAGAGCTACAGGCCTCACGGAGTACTAACATGAGCCATGGGCTTAACATAAGAAAAGCCAAGAACACTGCTTTTCAATCTTGATTCAGATCAATGTCACATTTTCCCCGTTTCCTGAAATCAAACCAGCCCAATCTGATTTATTCCTAAATTGCATTTTAGAAAGGCTGTGTGTATCGAGACCGAGACAAGACCAATTTAGTGATATTTAGTGATATTCCCATTGTTGTGGTCTTGAGCGGCCTTGAAATCAAATCCAGAGTCCTCTTTGTCTGAGACAAGAGAGTAAAAATGCAGTCGATTCAGAGACGAGATAGACATTCAGCTCTCGAGTACTACAACACTGCATGTAACATACTGTACACGCATACACTTACCCGCTGTTTGTCTGGATCCACATATCTGATGCCAAAGTAGTCCTTCTCAAGCAGATTGAGGTGGTGGCAGATGAGGTCAAAAAGATACTGACCCTTTGCATCCCGCTGCAAAAGATGAAACAAAAGTATATTGCACATCCAAGTATTCACTTTAAGGAATACAATCTTGCGACTAAAACTAAGCAAGAGGAAAGAGCCTAAACTCCATGTGGAAATGAGGATACTGAAAGTTTGAGTGTTAGAAATAATGTTTGCTACAGAATCCACTTCATATTTCCCCAAGCCTGCCAGAGATATCTAGGATTCATCCAACATTCATACATAACAGTCATCTGTAACAAACCACTTCAATATCTTCCATATCTGAGAGAAGAGCAAGATAATGCTGATTCACTGTGCAGATATCTAACTGGTTTGGATAATTGTGATTTGATCTAGAATCTTGATAGATTAACTGCTCCCACAGCAGATGTTCAATATCTCCATTTCTTTCAAGGCACAGCTAAGAACTAATGATTTCTCCTTAAAGATTACACTTCAATTAGACTTCCAAAGTGATCTCAACAGATTGCAGCAAAAGGTAAAATTCCACAAGAGGTATCATGCATTTTAATTACAGTATGCCTTCCTGCTTTCATATTCTCAGCATCTCAAATAATCATTCTTATGATAATCTGAAAGACCGTCTTTGTATGGCAGGCCTATTCATAATGGCTATCTTGGACAAAGCAGTATTCTGTAATTAACCAAATTGAAATCCAGTGAGTGTCAGCAGATATAAAACTACTTAGAATATTACAGTATAAAGAACTTGAAAAGAACAGAGACTAAACCTACTGGTTAAATGCAGGAAGCACAAGATAACAGAAGATCACAAAAGGCAGAACTTGAAATGTCACTCGATTTGCTAAATTTATGACATTCACCTGTTCAGTTTCAACACGGAGGATACTGTAACAACATTCACACACTTAACAATTAGCCTCCTGCACTAGCAATGCCTACAAGGTAAGTAGATCATATTTGCACGCTAGGCAGTACTTTAAGTATGGACTGCTAGTTGATATAGTTTCAACAGAACTGTATGGATAAAACCCCTATACAGTACATTATACAATATCATTGTGTCATTGTCGTTGACAGTATCTGTGCTGAATAGCTAAGAATTGAGCTTGCAATAAAAAGAAAAAAGAAGTTTATGATATAATTTACCAACATACTGCACAGCCACCTTGCAGCCCAAGAAAATACATTTGGTTACATATTCATTAAAGTGTCTATTTGTGTCTCACACAACTGTTGACTTCCTGCCACTAGATACAGTAGAGCACCAGCATCTCAGACCAAAACAAATGCTTCTAGACCATACAAAAACTATGAAAACCAAGAACGGAGCAGCTCAGATTACATGTCATTCTCTGGTCAGGACTATGTCAATATATAGTCCACTACACTGTATATTTACATAGAAAAGAGTTGTTTGATGCTATATTCATGTTTAACTATAATGTATAGCACATTTATTCAAATAATGAAGTACAATAAGAGAGGGCTTCACATTCCAAAATAATGATTTTCCTATAAGAAATGTATCCTTCTTTCAACATATTGACTTCTGTGTTATTAAGATGTATTTTTGCATCTTGCTAATGAATGGCATATGGTTGAGAATGCTGTGTGAAATTAATGAGAGTCAAGTCGGGTTCAGAGATTAACTCTATGGCACTCAAACACCTTTCCCTACTCTCCCCTTCTAATCCAGGAAGACATAATGCCCCCATGTTCCACATCTGCAAGCTATCTCTCCGGAGGCTATTTAGATGAGCGCCTGTAATGAGGCCAATCGACATGCATACACTCCTCAGCAACACACTGTGAGAAGAACATGTTTAAAAGTCAAATAATGCAACTGTCATAAATGATGCCACCATTGACACTAGGTAAGCATCATTGTGGGGAGGAAGGAATAATTATAGTTTATAAATGACCATTTCATTTTATTATGTAGTTTAGAAATGACCATATTTCATTTAATTATGTTGTAGTGACACCTATAGAACCTACAGTAAGTGATCATACATTTATAATACTCAGGAGGGTATACTGAATTTAGCTCTGTAAAAATTATCCTGGTCCTGCAGAACTTGGCTTCATTTCAACTGGTGCTGAACGGACTCGGTTAGCTAACAACGTGGCTGCCAAATGATGTAAAGCCTTTCCAGGCTCTTTCCTCCAAGCTCCTTGGAGCTCTGATGGCAGGGAAGCTGTCACCAGCAGTGCTCTTCTTCACATCATGACTCAAGCATCTGATAACAGGCACTTCATTAGGACAAATGTAGATAGAACCTCTGTTGCTTTAGGAATAATGACCTTTCTCTGCTGACAGGATTGGTAAACAAGGGCCCCTACAGGTATCCACAACTCACTTCTAGAGGGTTCTCTTGTGGTAAGATTACAACCCAATGTGACCCAATGTCCACTTAACTGGATCTGGCAAAAACTTTAAAAAAAGCAGAATAAAAGGGTATAAAACAAAAACATTTGGTTTTGGACTTGTACACACCTGTAGATGCCATCTCAGAGAATTGCATATGTATATTAAAATAAAATCAGTCAGAACAGATGGAACAATGTGCAGTAAACGTGCAAAGCTTGCAGTTATCTCACAAAGCCAACATGGAGCTGTTACCCATTAATGATAATGACACAATGCAATATTTTACACTATGGTTTGAAATTCAGTTTACTTATAAAATGAAGCATAGCTGACTGATTCAACGGTGATGCTTCATCTTCCATCTAAAGCCATAACCAACGAAAAGTGCAGATGAAGCTTCTGACAAACAAAAACAATACAAACCGTATAAAGTAAATATACTGTAACTGCTGTAGTGTAAAGCATTCTTACTGGTTCTGGCTACCCAGCACCCTACACCTTCCTTTATTTTCATTAGTATTGTGCAGCGTTGCACTTTTTCCTACCAGCCGGCTCTAATTACAAGATTGGGGTGATTGTAGGGAAGGAAGGATGTTCTAATCTAAGAGATGCTTGTGGGTATTCTAATTAATACTAATCGAGCCACTGGCTCCTGCTGGTCACACAACACTACAGTATGTGTGCACTGTTGGAGAAGGGACAAGATGGAAGCAACATGACTGACAGCGTAATTGTCTGTAAAAAGTGTCTCGGAAAAACTGAGGCGAACGTCATGTTTAACCATGCATGAAATGCACGGTTTGCGTTCTGAGTCCTAGATTCGACCCGTTTATACAATCTGCTCAAAAAGGTGATATACTTTGTCTCTGTCAGCACAGCAACACAGCACATTAATAAGAGATGTTGTATTGTATTGCCTGGTGTAACCAGAGTGAATACGGTCTGGCCAGAGCCATGTAAAGAGAGAGTTGTGTCATCTCTGGTCACTCCAATGGACCGGTTTCTCACAGCAACGAAGCCCCAAAATAGTTCCCGGAAGTTAGCCTAAATACTAAAAGTACACTAGAAATTATATTTTAAATGTAAATCGGTGCATTTATTGATTCCATGGCTCTGGGTCTGGCCATGCTCCATTGGGAAGTGTTGACAGTCATTTCCTCTTAACTTGGCATAGACCTCTGGTTAATTATGAAACGATTGGACAGCACTGAACCAATCAAACTGTTTTGGGGGGTTGGAAACAATTCTGTTGACTGCAACGTAGGTGTGTATGTATTGCATAGAGAGCCTCAAAGGGTACCAGGATCAACAGGGACCTTAAATTCCTCTGACGTGATTAGCTTCTTGGATTCCTTGGTCCCAGTTGGAGGATGGGTATGTAAGACCAAATGTAACAGAAGAAAAGCGTGGTAGTCTAATGCATCTGCATGCTATCTTCTATTATTTCACAGACACAAGTTTAAAGCTTCATAGGCATCTCGAGCGGCAGGACATGCAGGATTTGACTACAAAGAATGCTTTAGACAATGAAGGCAGTTATGTATACCCTCTTTACCTGAGATTTAAGCCCAAAGTCTTCTGCTACACCTTCTGCAATGGCACTCCTTTCTACCAAAGAAAACACAAACTAGCTACAGTATGATCGCTCAGCTCTCCATGGCAAGTAGCTGAACATAGAATATAATTTAAAATAATATCTGCTAAAAATGAGATGGATAATTTGTGGGATAACATCTGAAAGTATCAAAATGACTTCAGAAACATATTAGTGTTTATGTTCAAAATATATGTGGCCAGTAAAAAAACACTCCTAATGGAGTAATAGGCTTACAAGGCATATCATCACAAAAATGAGGTTGTGTGCTGGAGAGACTGCAGGCAAAAAGTGGTCTATCAAACCACAGTAGGAATGTGCTGGGATTTGCCCTAGAAAGAGTGTGAACTCAAGAAAACAACTAGCACAAAAGAGAGGCACAGATGGAAATAACAATGAGCTGTATTCAAGTGGTGGTGGAAGATTGTTTGAATTAAGTTTGAAATATAAGTCATGTTGTCCACATACACGCACACACCCAACGCATCTCCGCCACACACTGAACTGCAATCATCTCCTAATACTGTATGTGTGGAAGCCGGCAGGTATGTGCGTTTTTTGAAATTACATTCACTTCTTTCTTTGTTGGTCATTGTTTGGTTGTTTTTTCTGCAGCATACGTAAAGTTGAAGCTCCATGTTTTGTTAGCTGTGTTTGTCAATTATGCGGACGCACGTAGCTGGTGTTTTACCCTAGTGTCTGCATCTTCGTAGGTCTGCGCCTATGCTCACCCCCAACCCGAAACTCAGCTTTCAGCTCTTAATTGACATCTAAAAGCATTAAATGCATGAAATAGTATTCATCACATTTCCTTAAAGTTTTATTTTTAAACCAGATTAATTAGATGTTTGGTTGATGGCATAGAATCGATTTATCATTTCCCCCCATCAGACTAGAGAAGAATGTACGATGACCAAGCCAAAGAGAGGCCTGCCCTCGTCATAACTGAGCAAAGAGCCATGTAAAACCCCCTTCTATCTGAATCATTTATTGAGGCAATTGCATCTCTCTGGGGCCTCCATTAGAGCATTGCCAAGCAGGCCAGCATGGCGGCCGTCTCACGCCTGTATAGACAGGCAAACATTCTCCAGGCAAAACAGCTTTCTCAGTATTTATGGCTGAATTCACCACTGGTTAAGCGACATCTCCTGGGGCTCTGGAGACATTAGAAAGACTACAAGTAGCTCCAAGAAGGTCCCCTGTTCACAGTATAACACACCTAGAGCAGCAAAAGGCTCTCCATTCAAAGAAATGGAGCTACACATCTTTGTTTTCTTTGTCACCAGTCAATTAGACGGTCTACTATAAACTATTTGTGTACGGCTCTATAGCCACAGACAGGGATGGGCAGTATTTACGATCCATGTATTTGAAATTCGTAATGCTTATTGTGTTTACAATGTGTGGGCTGCTTCTGAAGGAGCACCCTATGGCATTGAAGGCAGAGGTGTTTTTGTCTTGATCAAGCTCAAATATCAACAACCTTTCTATAGAATGACTGACGATACCTTTAACTCACTGAGTCAGTTAACAGGTGAAGCGTTATGCTAGATCAAATAGGCTGATTAGGTTTGATTAGGTTTAAGTCATTTCATGCTCCACTGGAAAGGTGTTTTTTTTTTTTTGTATTTTTAAAATACAGTACCGTAGTTTATTTTGATACATTGCTGTATTTTGTTGCTGTATTTTGTAGTTTATTTTGATACTCTTACAATTAGGGTATTTGGTATTTTATTTTAAAATACATTTTGATATTTGCCCATCCCTGACCACAGAGGCGCATTTTAAAGTCCAACACATTAGTAGAAGGCCATAGACAGCATACTACAAAGGATCACATTGATAAAACCGGATATGATCTACTTTTAGTGCCTTGCTGCATTCAGACACAGCTACTAAACATGTGGGGCATGTAGAACATTACTATAAAAACAAAGGACATGTTTTGGTTTAGTTCCAGCACCAAAGCAGTGAATAAGCAATGTGTATAGAATGTAGCTTGCAAAGAAGTGGTACATTTTCAACATGTGGCATTGTGAAGAAAGCCATTGCTATCTTTGGCCCTTATTATGTCAGGCTTCTGAAAGCTTTTCACCTGCAGGTTTCTACCTTCAATCGGGAAAAAAATGGAAATGGTAAGAAAAGCACCTACAGTAAGTTTGGAGGGAGATTACAGACAATCAAATAATAACAAAGTACACTTTTCACTCAGTTCTAGTTTCTGCCCACAATTTGATGTTGCAAATGAAAGTAATATAGATGTTGCTTTTTTATTTACACATCTGACTCAAGTAAAGGTCATGTCAATAGAAAAATGGAAATATGTTATAAAAAATAAAATAGAGAAACATTACATTACAAACCTGCCACAGGTTAGGCCACAACAAAATGTTTCTCAGCTAAATATGAAACAGATTACAAACAAAAAGGATGTGTACCCCCTCACATGCCCGTTTCTCAAATTATCACCACAGTCGCAGTAATAACAATAATGGCAAATAGACGGTGTCATGGAGGTGGAAAAATTGGTCCCGAGTCTCTGCATACAGTATTTTACAATGGAGGTGTGTGAGGGCTGCCTGCATGGTCAACAGCTGTCCTTGCCCAGCATGGAGTGGGTCAGGCAAAAGAACACGGACCTCATTAAACAAGCCAACGGCTAAAAGACAATGAACATAATCTAAGCCGCGCGACCATCTGGAGCAGTGCAGTGCCATTTTGAACAACATTGGACCTGCCTGGACAGCTTTCCGGCTAAGACACAGTTGGAAGGTTCTTCAATGTCATGAATTAATACAGTGACAGCTTGGGGTAGTGACACCGTCATAAAGAAAGTGCATTGTAAATGCTTATGGCCATTCCAATGATAAATGACAGACATTAGCTATTGTGTGATTGCACATTAGTGTTGCCAGCAACATGTGAAATGGGTCATGTACACTTCTACATTCCTACAATTGTTGTTGGTAAATGTATTTGGGGTCATATAATTTGGAGGATCCCCTACAGTACCTCTGAGGACCCCCTAGGGTTCCCGGACCCCCTGTTAGATACTGTACTAGTATCTAAAGAATACATACTAGTATCTAATCAATCAATAGTAAGTCTTGGAGAATAAATGTCAATAGATTGGCTTGCCTACCCTGTCATTTGCATTTAAAAACTATCAATGAATAACAATAAAACACAGTTGTTGAGTGTATCTTTAAGAAAAGGCTCAGATGTCACCGCAACATTGCTGAAGAAGAATTCCCTATAGACCTTTCTCCAGAGTTAGATTGACAGGCAATCTGACATGCATGAAAACGATAAACTGCATGGATTTGGATATCAGTAAAATCAATTATTACTATAGTGTGTAAAAGAGTTATCATAACCAGTAGAATGTAGTCTAGCTAGCCTTCTGTACTGTACTGTTCTCCTCTCAGCCGTTTGCTGCCTTAATCGTTTCACTTCACCTTTTTCTTTGTCTCATTGAATGAAAATACAAATGTAAAATAAAAACTACCACTTTCATTTACCCTAACAGTAGGATTAAGGATCTGTCTAGACAGGCAAGATGAGGGGGATGATAGGCCAAACATGGGTTTTTTTTGGTTTGTTTTTTGTCATTATATTCCGGTACTAGATTTAAATGAGAGACTGAAACAATCTGGTAGCTGCATCCTGCTGCAGTTTTCCAATGTCTATGTCTATTCCTGTTGGATGTATGAGTGTTATGATCAGCTGGCTAATCGCTGCTGGCAAAAAGTTGATTTTCACAACACAGGAGTGCAAAGCACCAAATGCAAGGTGCATGGATGGAGTAGTGAGGTACTGTAACAGGCTACAGACTCAGAGACACGGCCCAACACATGACACTGGGGACACCAAACTGGCACCCTAACCACAAAAGCTCTGCAGATGTCAATTAATTAAGTATTGTTTCTATGCTAGTCCCTAGAGTGAGTGACACATATTGTACTACACTTTCTGTTCCGTGGCCATGTGTCACACTTTCTTAGTAGGAAAATGAAACTATGGTGCAATGAGGGTATAATCCAAACCAATGGAACAGTGGACATGACGCTAGAATAGTCTGACAATATTTGTGAGAAAACACAAAACAGGCATATAAAAATAACGTTATCCTGTGTATGATTGTGCTATGAGGGCAGTGACTGAAGTTATAAATGATGTGTGCGCTACCCATCTGTTCAGAAAGGGCTTTATAGCGATTTACTGTAGCCGTGTTGCTGAGAGATTGGAGAGTTATTAGGCCAGATCTGGCTAAATCCATCAGGTGTGGGCTGCAGAACTTATGACTCAGACAGAAATCCTTATTAAACAACATGCATTTTTCAGTGCCTTCAGGAAAGAGAGATATCAAACCTTCAACCTAACACAAAGCTCCGATTGCATTACTACTGAATACTCTTCTTTTTACAAATATCAGTGTAAACAACAGTTATTTGAAAATCTTTCTGATGGGAGGCATTAAAGGCACTGCATTACAGTGCATCTGTAATGAAGGATAATGTCTTGCTTATCATTTATACAAAATTATAAACACTTATTTTTTAATTAATCAAATGTTGACTTTAATTATTGTGGGGAAAAAAAGGAGAAAAAAATATATATATAATGCAGCTAAAAATGTAATAGAGCCTTACATGTCGGTTTTTCGTGCTTCTGTAAACGATCATCATCACACAATTGATTTAGTGGGAAATAAAAGGACCACTTCAATATGCCACTAAAAAACACAGAGCCATGTTTGATGACTCCCTGGGGACACAGAGTTGAGACTTTTACAGGAGACAGAACAGATTCACACATTAATGGCTTGTGACCCCCTCATGAACGCATG
This sequence comes from Amblyopsis hoosieri, assembly GCA_027564755.1. NCBI lineage: Eukaryota > Metazoa > Chordata > Actinopteri > Percopsiformes > Amblyopsidae > Amblyopsis > Amblyopsis hoosieri. The sequence continues at coordinate 564 of JAODUE010010575.1, read as the reverse complement.
TGTGTGCAGGCACCATGAGGGAAAATGGCTGTTAAGAACCGAGAACAACCTAATTGGTTGTTAGCTTAAGAGATAGCCTAGTATTTTGAGAGCAATCTGATTGTAGAGCTAATATAATTTAGTCCTATAGGACAGAGCCACAAATGAACAGCAGTTTAAAAGGCAATTGTCTACAATTTCTCTCTGAGATAGCTTACATTTTTTTCCCTCATTCTGCCATGTCATCACAACCCGGTGCTCCTTACTAAACAGCTACAGTGCAATCATCCTGAATATTACTTTTTTTTTGTTATATTTTTTAAAACACAAATGTATGGATTAACATGAACTTGTGTGTGAAAATATTGTGTTATAAGATATACAGACAGCAGTGTGCAGGGAAGGGAGCTCAACTCTTCCATGCTCTAGAAATGTTCACATATACCATGTGCCTACAACCATGGCCTCTTCCCCCCCCATACTGTAGTCTTTAATGGAATAATGTATGTCACGGCTTTGTTGAACATGCCTCATTTGAAGAGGCCACATTTTGAGTACTAGCATTGAGAATAAAAAAAAAAAATA
>JAODUE010010565.1:0-27705 GCA_027564755.1 Amblyopsis hoosieri | reverse complement strand
CAATATTAACACCTTGAAAACACTGCTGAAATTAAACCATATGTGGTCCAAAACCCATAAAACTATGTTCAAACTGCGTTTGAGTAGCCTGCACCGGTACTAGAAGTAAAACAGTCGTAGCCTCACGTCAACACAGCTACGTGGAAGTCGGGGCGGGGTCGGCAGTGACTTGTTAAATTCACTAAAATCAGACCGTTATCTAAAGAGTTGTTTAGTGTGCCATTCCACATAAACTGTGGTATTTTTACCTAAGTTTGTCAAAAACATTGCATTGAGAAGTCAAGGAACTGTGTCAACAAGTGAAATGGAGCTTGACATGACTCCTTTAAGCTTATGTACAATGTGTAATTTCAACACAGATATGTTTGAATAGAGAGCCAAAATAACAATTGGTATTTTGGCTTCTAATATGCTTTCAGAATAAGTCCATATTCAGGATATCTGACAGAACATTTTACATTTAGAACAACGGAAAACAAGTTAAGCACAGTGTCAATGAATTCCTCTCCCCCGTCGCAGGTGTGTATGTGTACTGTTCTAGAGGCACTCCAGTAAAAGCACACTGACTAGGCACTCTCTGGCTGCTTATCAGGTAGAATGTATTTGGTTGGAGAATAATCATCCAGTGACTCCTGGCCACGCCCACTGCCACTAACCTGACCAATGCCAGCACGGTCTCTGACGACTCAGCCGGTGACGGCGCCATGACAACCAGGGCCTCGCCTAGCAACACTAACTCCCACAACATCTGTATGTGAAAGAACACTGGAGAGAAACATCTGAGGGAGAGAAACAAAAAACAGGGTTAGTACTACATTTAAAAAAAAAAAAAAAGTATAATATATACATATAAACACACACACACATACGTACATATATACGCATACATATACAGTGGATATAAAAAGTCTACACACCCGTTTAAATGCCAGGTTTTTGTGATGTAAATGAGAAAGATATATCATGTCAGAACTTTTTCCACCTTTAATGTGACCTATAATGTGAAAAGAAATGGAAAAAAAAAACCTTACAATAACCTGGTTGCATAAGTGTGTACACCCTCTTATAACTGGGGATGTGGCTGTGTTTAGAATTAACCAATCACATTCAAACTCATGTTAAATAGAGGTTATTACACACCATCATTTAAAGTTACTCCGATTAATCACAAATAAAGTTCAGCTGTTCTAGAAGAATTTTCCTGACATTTTTTAGTTGCATCTCAGAGCAAAAGCCATGGTCCGCAGAGAGCTTCCAAAGCATCAGAGGGATCTCATTGTTGAAAGATATCAGTCAGGAGAAGGTTACAAATATTTTCCAAAGCATTAGATATACCATGGAACACAGTGAAGACAGTCATCATCAAGTAGAGAAAATATGGCACACCAGAGACAATACCAAGAACTGGACGTTCCTCCAAAATTGAAAAGAAGAAGAAAAAACTGGTCAGGGAGGCTTCCAAGAGGCCTACAGCAATATTAAAGGAACTGCAGGAATTTCTGGCAAGTACTGGCTGTGTGCTACATGTGACAACAATGTCCCGTATTCTTCATATGAATGGGGTATGGGGTAGGGTGGCAAGACAGAAGCCTTTTCTTACAAAGAAAAACATTCAAGCCTGGCTGAAGTTTGCAAAAACAAACAGCACGTCCCCAAAAAGCAGGTGGCAAAATGTGTTATGGTCCGATGAAACAAAGGTTGACCCTTTTGACCAAAATCCCCAAAGTTATGTTTGGCGCAAAAGCAACACTGCACATCACACAAAGAACACCCTACCCACAGTGAAGCATGGTGGTGGCAGCATCATGCTTTGGAGCTGTATATCTTCAGCTGGAACCGGGGCCTTAGTCAGGGTGGAGGGAATTATGAACAGTTCCAAATAACAGGCAATTTTGGCGCACAACCTTCAGGCGTCCATTAGAAAGATGAAGAGGAAGTTCACCTTTCAGCACAACGACCCAAAGCACACATCCAAATCCACAAAAGCATGGCTTCACCAGAAGAAGATCCCAAAAGAGCCAAGACCTGAATCCATTCTGTTGGGTGATCTGAAGAGGGCTGTGCACAGGCGATGTCCTCGCAGTCTGACAGATTTGGAGCGCTTTTGCAAAGAGTGGGCAAATATTGCCAAGTCAAGATGCGCCATGCTAATAGACTCCTACTCAAAAATAGTGCTGTAATAAAATCAAAAGGTGCTTCAACAAAGGGTTTAAGGGTGTGCACTTATGCAACCAGGTTATTGTAAGGTTTATATTTGACATTTTTCCCCCTCGAAGATTTCAGTTTGTCGTTCAATTGAATTATTCACTTTAAAAGGTGGAAAAAGTTAACATGATTTATCCGTCTCATTCTTTTACATCACAAAAACCTGGCATTTTAACAGGGGTGTGTAGACTTTTCAAATCCACTATAGTCATCCTAAGTGTTTACTAGGATGACTGGAGTGTGCTTATTGATTTGGATGAAAGCATCTGCCAAATGCTGTCAAGGATCCCATAGTAAATCAAATGTTAAAATTCCTGACTTTCCCTATTCTATAAACCAGGCCACCAGAACCATGTATGTGTAGAAGAGACAGCCAGCATGGCCACAATAAACAAACGTTTACACCATTAAACTTTCAGACCAATATCAATATTTGTTGAGACATCTCAAAATGTAATACCACATCCAGTAACATTTTGATGTCAACTAAAATGCACACATGCTGCAAACAACATTCCTTGATATTCCACGATTTATAAAATTCCCTGACTTTACAGAAGTTCAATGACTAAAACTGTGTTGTACATTCAAATTCAAACAGGAGATAAATAAAATGATGCTGACACACATACACACTACATTGCAACCACCTAGTGCGATAAAAGATGCATTCCTGCTACAGCATAACTATCATTAAAACGCTCTGCCACAGTAGCTTTTCTGTCCATTCGTTTCCCTTCCACATCGATGAGCCTTGGGTGCCCAACACCCTGTCACTCGGTTCGCGTCCTGTCCCTCCTCAAAGGGTGGGGTACTCGTGCGACACTGCTGCTGACTTGGAAACCCGACAAGCCCTTTTGGGAGATGCTCCAAGCAGCACTTTGGCCCTTGTCAAAGTGGCTCAGGTGTTTACGCACGTCTGCCCATTTCGCCCCCATACAACACACTGATTATGTGAACACACTGTTGTCCTGGCGCCTAATACATCCCAGACCATGATGTGTGCTGTTAATTATGAGATAATTCATGTTATTTGCTTCATCTGCAACTGGTCATAATGCTTTGGTTCACCTATGTATATAGCCATGTCATAAAATGTTAGTACATTTAGTATATACCACATGCATTAATTTAATATCACAATACTGGCATAATATGAATAACAATGACATAGGAGCATGTATGCAAGCCAAACACATCTCACCTGAAGAGATCAACTTCGTAGACTGATGGTAGAACCATAGACACCAGACTGTCACTCTGATTATAAAAAATAAAAGCACACAGACACACAAATGTTTTTTATTTACATGTAACATACACTTAGTAATGAGAGGTGGGGGGGGGGGGTTGTAATCACCTGCGCTGACTGAGTCAGCTGTGAGGTTCCTGGTTTGTCATAGCAGGTTGGTATACGGACCTACCACATGACAGATATGGGCACACACAGGTTAGTTTCTTCTGGTTAAATTACAATGTTTTTGCAGTAATGTGTGTGTATGTTCTGTGTCTTAATACCTTAATAACCACACCCATTATAGGCAAGTTAAGGACCCGTCCTGGATGGGCCGTTGGCCAACGGTCGATGTCGTTACAGGCTGTCCATAAAAATAATAACTGCATTTTTAAATGCTATGGAAAACTGAGTAGACCATCAAACAAACACACACATGGGCACTTTAAACAGAGACATCCCGACACACATACCGGCCTCTAGGCAAGGTTCCAGTTTCTGGAAATATTCTGGGGCTAAGGTCTTCAGTAAGGACTGGAAAAACGTCACATAGGGAAGCCTACTAATAAGAACCAGAGACTGGCAGAGAGATATGAGAGATATGTATTAAAAAGAAAATAAATGTACCATACACATATTTACATACATACATATTTACATTTATATTTATATGTGCGTGTATTTATGTGTACTATATATGTATGTACTGTATATGAATGTATACATGTACAAACCTTTTGAAAGTATCCTCTCTTAAGAGTCTTGTCTCTAACCTGTCTGAAGTACACATAACCAAAGAAATGTCCCTGGTCCCTCTACAACACACGCACACACAAACACGCGTGCACATACACTCAGATTAACAGCAGAATAAATAATACACAGTAAATTAGGTGTGTGTATGACTACCTTGAGGCAAACAGGCGCATCCCTGTCTGTTGCTTCGAGGAAGTGGCCCAGTGATGACTTCCTGTTAGAACCTTGTCGGAAGCGGAAGCAGAACTGTGTGTCGCCAAGGCAACCTGGAAAATAAGAGGATCCAAGAATGCTGTCAGATTGTGCCCAGTATGAATCAAGCCCAATCCCATGAATATACATAATAAAATGTTTTCACAAGCCCTCATTTAACACAGGAAACAAATGACTACCCAACCCTGAAGGACCAGTGGGTCAAATAGGATTACATTACACCAGACATTTCCCTTGCTAATTATTGCTAACTCTGTTAGCTGCTGCTGTAGGAAATGCAAATGCAAATGACACAGGCTGAACAGAAATATAGACCTTACCCACTGCTTGCTTTGCTCCTGTCTTAACTGATGGGCATTAAAAAAGTATGCATAAAAATACATGTACAGTAAATATATCGTATTTAAATCTGTCTGTTATAGATCCATGTATAATCATGACTGGGGTGGCAGAGGGGGAGTTTCTGCAGACTGGCTGCTAGTGTAAACAAATAGCACCAGCCTGAAATTAGTTTGTTTAAGTCAGGCATATGGGACACAGCCATGAACGCACATTAAAATAATATTAAAAGTCTACAGACACTATGTACAGACACAGTTCACTATAGAATAGTCTAGTATATTTTACACAAGCCCCCCCCCCAAAAAAAAGAATAATACAAATCTGACTAGGTATAAGAAAGCGTTGTTAAGAAAAACATTGAATATTACAACAAAATGTTAGGACACCTTTGGTGGCAATCAAATGCTGAATTGTTTTTTCAAACTTTCGTTTTAGACAAGAAGTATAACCTTAATCCGCATACTAACTTGTTTGACATCAGACATGCAATCACTAGATAAACAGCATTAGTGATCTGAGGCTGACATCCATTGTCATGGATACGGGGCAGATAGGGTATTCTAGTAAGGTCTGGCTTCAACAGATGTTTTTGGACAAGCAGGAAGCACAATACGAGTCATTAGCTGTGACCGCAATTTGACCTCTGCACTTCCATGCTGCTTAGTGTGTGTGTGTGTTTGTGTGCACAAATGCGCACACACAAAAACAGTGTTCATGACAACTTTCCAGATTTTAATAGCAGGAAATTAACACAAAAACTACTCTTTCACATTCTCACACATTCATGAGGCATTTCCTAAGCAGAGTGGAGAACAAACACAATAGCAGACCTCTAGAAAACACAGAGGCTGTGTAAAGTCCACTAATATGCTATACGTCACCAACATCAATGAGTATGACTCTAGTCAATTAGCACACGGAATGGTTACCCACCACCTTTTCATGTATTGTTTGAGTTCAGTAGAAAACACATGATATTGAGAAGAATATTCTTAAAATACTTAATATTCTACTTCAGACGCACAAGTGTCTTACATAGACTTGCACTTTCTCACTCACATTCAAACTTTGTGAACATTCATCCAGGAATGCAACACATTATGATTACCCCAAAGACAATATAAATGTGCTCAGGCAGTGTGTTTTAATGTAGTCCGGTGAATTTGTCAGATTACACCAATTCTGACATTACAGATTTCACACACAGCCTTAGTGATGACAGACACTATTTTCTTCTCTAGTCCAAGACAATACTCTCTGACGGAGCCAACTACATTTTTTTTTTATCTATATTGTAGCAGAAGCAATGTTTTATGTTTATATGTTCTTATTGTGGGATTGTGAATTGGGCACCTTCATCAGCATACAGACAACACAAGGGCAAACCATGAATTACCTATCCAACCATGACCTGTGTGGCAAGTAGTTGCAACTGCACAGACTATACCAACTCAATCATTATCACAATACAAATCATCAACATCGTTGGTGTGAGAAAGTTCCATAATGTTCTGTCTGGTGAGCATAAAGATGATATGTCACAGACAAAAACAAATTGACCTCCAGATGGCTGGTTATCATAGCTACATTGGAGACTAAGCAAACCCCCAACGGGTGCATCTCTGTCACGTTCCGGTTGCGTCATGGAGCTCTAGTCAGTGCAAGTGAACCGCCAAATCGTCCCAGGAGCGTCGCTCCGCTCTGCTAAAAATCGGCACCAGTTCTATTTTTGACAGAAGACACTTCTGTAAGCAGTTAACAGCCAATCATATATAACAACTAATTTCTGTTTAGAGTGTGGCTATGGGAAATCTGTGAAACACAACAAGATGCTCTGCTTCTGACACATTGCCGGTGGGATAAGATGCCGTGCAGAGGATGGAGCAAAATCACATCGCTGACATGACGGAACAGAGACATATCCGGTGGAAATCCACAGTAAGGATAGGGGAACTCACCTGAATTGGAGTCAGGGAATGACAGGTAGCAGATGCTGGTTTTCTGAAAATAAATGACATTTAGTGTTTGGTCTTCACTGCATGTCTCAAGCAGTGTCAGTTCACAATGTATTGTCCAATAGATTTAACAAGAATCTAATTAGAGTTAGTCACTCTAAAATGTTATTTAAAAAGCTAAATCTTGTAAGATTACAATTTCAAAATCAGTTACTCTTCCCAGATATTATCTGACATTCTTTAAATAAATATACATAAACCGAAGCACATTACTGACAGATAACTGTACTTTTGTAGAGTGTATCTTGTGTATTTGCAAAAGAAGTATAGTTTACAGTACAGTATATAAGCATCTTAATTTGAACTATTAAAAAGGGGTTAGTCAAAGTCATATGAGGTTCACTTCACAACATTAAAATATCATAATCTACACACGACCACAGACAAAACAGAGTCCTAAAGCGATCGTGTATTAATTGTGACCTGGGGCAGAGCTGTAAAAACGTGTACTTTCACACACTGGTACATGTGCAGGTGTAATGGCATTTGTTCAAATTGTGTTTATCCAAAAGGCAGTACCACTGCTTAAAGTAGTTCCCCACAATTTCATGGTCATGCAGTCAGTGGACCCAGAATGTTAATTTGTATATTTATACACAAACATTTAAAAAATACCCTGCTAAAAAAGAAAGATTCTCTCTCACACTGTATATTTTATTTATACCCCCCCCCCATCCCATACACTTACACACCACCACCCATTCCATTAAGCACACCAAATATAGGACAGCATCCCCAAAAACACCACACAACAAGTACAACATTCTGAACTCACCTCTTTCTCTGAGAGTTTGGAATGATGAGGATAGATAACCTGTCAGAGAGGAAACAAGACTTAGTGATACATAAAACCTTGCACAAAATATTATGCTTAAAGGATACCAGGGTCCATCCATCCATATATACTCCCAATCGTTTTACCTAAAACCAAGGCTTTGTCATGTATGTGGTTCATAAACACGCTGACCCATGTAACTTATGTGGTTCATAAACATGCTGACCCATGTAACTTATGTGGTTCATAAACATGAGCCGCGAAGACATGTGCGTAACATATTATATTAAAATGTGTTACGAAGGTCCCTTCCTTCGTCTTGAGAATCCCTGCGGCTCGATAGCAGGGATTCTCAAAACGAAGGAAGCTCGATTCGAGACAGTATTTGTGCGGGCCCGTCTCACCTCCACGGCCTGGCCCAGTTCCAGATCGAACCCAACCACGCAGATGCAATGCAGCCAAGAGGAGAAACGGTCCCAGGGCAGCAGAAAAGGCTCATCCACCTCATCGTCGCCTCCAGGCACGGTTGGTAGCGTCTCCTCAGCCGGGGAGATGCTGCTGTTGTCCCGCTGCTCTTCCGGCTCGTCCAGGGACTCGCCTAGCTCCTCGGTGCCGTGGAGGGACATATCGGCGGCCAGGCGGCGAATTTACGCCGCTCCACACTGCTTCCACACGCCGCGTGTCCACGCTTCAACGCGTATTTGGTTATCCCTTTGCCCCTGGAGAAGGACAAAATATAGGACTTAGCAAGTTAGCTTAGCATCAGCAAGAGAGCAGGAGGCTGTGCCATGGGAAGTACGTACGTACGTACGTAACGTAGTTGCAGTAAAACGTACTACGTCGTCGCGCAAGACGTTTTCCAGTTTGCGTGTGTGCGTGCGTGTGTGTGCGCGCGCGCGCGCTCACGTCCGCGTGCCAGAAATATGTGCAAAAAGAATAGGCAATCTATAAAGTGATAGCCTTGCCTTATTTTTAAATGTTTGTAACTTGCATTCATTTCCACGCTTTGTGGTTAACATTTATGCCAACAGTGTGTGTTTATAGCAAAGTAGCCTACAGTGTATTATACACTAGGACAGCATTAGGAATTAGCACCTTCAATGTAGTGCACTCACCAAAAGTATTTATAATCATCAAAGAGATGGTGAATTTGTGAATTTACAATTATTTCGCATGTTGGCCAGACTGATGTAGACTATAATATTTATTCTATTGTATAGAGAATGCTGAGCTGTTGCTGTTAAAACTGTTTTCTTTTCTAAAAGGTGTTTGGCTAACCAACAAGGCATAAAAAGTAAATATCTTAGTCAAATCTTCCAACAACCTAAAAGTATACAAACATATGGATCAGAGGTCATAGTGGTGACAAGAATAAGAACATTCAGACTGGACATTGAAGTGTAGTGAAGTGTCCTTACATTAATTGAAGATAGTCTCTGAACAAAGGCTTGCAAATTAAAAAGATCTTTGCACATATTTGAGTGTGCGGATGCTTCTTTACATTTATTTAAATGTTTAAAAGCTCCAGAACCAGATAGATTAAGATGGGATTTTCTCTCTAATTCTTTTTTTATGTTTATTTTTTAAATGTCCACTAATAAATAATATCACACAATAGACTAGTATTTGGGGGACACTGATTTCTACCTAAGGTTTCCAATACTCTCTAAACTTTTCTTTGGAGTTTTAGCCTAATTTCTCTGGTTCATACATTCAGTAATATTGTCCCGTTGTAGTTATATTTGTTTTAAATCGTTCTAATGTAATAATCTATTTTACTTTTCTATGTGATTGTGTATATAGGCCTATAGGCTATGCTATACACATACACACACATAGGCTACCAGGCAGACCTATATTTTATAATTACTATAATATTACCCAACTATAGCTTGCTGTGCGTTGTGCAGCCTCAAGGCTGCAGCTTGACTTGCTTCCTAGTACAGTATGGCGGCTCGCACTTAACAGGACAACTTCTTAAAAAACCCTGCCAGCTCCCAGTGGGAAGGTGATAAGCAGAGCTCCAAATTAGCTGGGAACCACAACCCCGAACAGACAAGACGTCAAGGCACCGTGCGGTTCATGCGGAGGAGCTTGGGGGATAATCGGGCTGGTGTGATGCGTGAGAAGCCGCAGCCAAGAAACTCGCCTCATTTTCCGCGTCTGTTGGGCTCTGACTGTCAGTTAGCCGGCTAGCTGGATATAGCCGAGCTAGCTCCCTTCATGCTAGAACTGCGAGTACGGTAGAGCAACATTGCCTGTGTTGGTGTGCGAGAGAGTGAGGACATGTCGCTTCCACTCGGGTGAAGAACAGCCGGAGAAATACCAACAGTGAACATCGGAGGTTCTAGGATCCAAGTTTGTCAGCTCTTACTAGCCTAGCTGACGTCAGACTTAGCCAGTGCTTTAGACAGCAGGCTAGCCTATTAGCATTTTAGTTACACAAGTATGGCTGTTAGTTCTTAAATTAATTCAGATCGACTGTTTTGAATCTACTGCCATCTAAGTATGGTAAATATCGAGGATATGGGGCTTTAGTGTGTGAATGATTGGAGGATTAACGGTCGGGTTGTGAACGGAGTTCTAGTCGTACTAGCCGTAGCCTGTGCTAGGTGAGCTGGGCTGGGAGTGGTGCTGCAGACAGATCTTCTCGGCAGGGGAACAACAAGGTCATTGAGTGTGACAGGTTATGAAATGACCGGCAGATTATTGGTGGTACTTTAAGTAGCTGCACAGTGGGTGAAACGTGTTTACTTCCCGTTGCTCTGCCGCAGAAAACCGCGCGATAACAATTCGCTCCAGTGCTCCCAGTTCTCAATCACCTGGACCCGCTGGTCTCTACTCGCGGCTCCTAATCAATAATCACATATAGCAGCTGTTTATTGATTCGCATGGAGTTTGCAGCTGCACTACGGTTTGCTGAATTCATGGGGTAGGCAGGACTGACACAAGTTTAGTGGCAGTGTCAGGCCAGTTTGATGGGCGTGGAAGGCTGCTGCTGAGGGTCACTGCTTTACTGGGTCATGTATGTGTGCACACATGGCACCGTGCTGTGCACATAGTGGCGGCTGTCGCATGTAACCATCTATGCATGTAACACGCCTCGTTATGTAGCTTGTGTTTAAGAAGAGCAGTGCTTGAAATGTGTTTGTTGTATGTTAGGCTGTGTACCTTTACATGATGTGTAGTGCCTAGAACCCACAGCGTCGGCCAAACCTGCCCGCACACGGGCCGATATAATTGATTTATTACTTGTGGATTATAACCGAAGCCTGCCATTCTGGATCAAGAAGCCGTGTCTCTAGTGTCTGCTTGGAGTGATACTCTCAAGTCGTCATCAATGCCTTCTGCGCTGGCCGTGTTCACCTGCCGACCCAACTCGCATCCGTTCCAAGAGCGGCATGTTTATTTGGACGAACCGGTGAAGATCGGCCGATCGGTGGCCCGGTGCCGCCCGGCCCAGAACAACGCCACCTTCGACTGCAAGGTGCTCTCCCGGAACCACGCTTTGGTCTGGTTCGACCACAAGACCAGCAAGGTGAGACAGCGCGCACAATGACGTCAGTGCATTCAGCCTATTTACTGTCATAAAATTACTATTATTCGTCATACTGTAGTATGCACATACATGACATTGCATATGGTGCATTGCGATACAGGCACATAACCAAACATGGTAGTAACATTTTTACACACTGTCTTTCCTCCCACCATTCACAACATGTTTTCTTTAGTTTGGATACAACAGACTTAGTGATGGTGAACTCATTCATGTTTTGATATGGTCACACAGCGAGAAGGCTGGGTTTCATTGCATCCTTAGTCTGCTGTGTGCCAGACATAAGGTCCTCCACATTTGCTGTCTACACACAGGCTATGGCTACACCCTTTTATTCAGTTATCCTAGCAGACACCTAGCAGGTTACCATGGTAACATTTTTAGAGGTAGCAACCAACTTCATATGCATTGTATGTATTTAATTTTCCCATCATGTAGGAGTTAGTTCAGAGATTGTATTCTCCTGTGGCACTAATTCTCATGTTATTTTTCATGCATGTTGCAATATATCTGATTTCCACATCATAGTTATTCTTTCTTAGTTTTATTTTTCTCTCTCCTTTTTCTCTGAATTTATTTCAGTTTCCTTCATAATTCTCCTTAGTTTGACTATATGGATCAGGGTTGAAGATTCCTGGGTTTGGCCAGGTCCAAATGTCTCTACAGTTGCATTAGTAACTTCTAAAGGCATGTCATAGTGTGGGCTAGGCCTGCCTCTCCTCAGCCACAACAGGGTTTTCAGGTCCAGCAGGCTCCTGGAGTTTAGGTAGCTAACAACTATGGTATTACCTAGCTATATGGTATGCAGAGACCTCTAAATACATTGTGTGTGTGTGATGTGTGATGTGTGCCCTCACTGCCGTGCACATACGTGACACTATTTATGACAAATGAAGTGCCATCCTTTCCCTCTGTTGAGGAATATAGTTATTGCACAAATCCCCCTCACTCATCCTCCTATAATGTTGACACTTTAATTGGACTGTAACTGATTTCTTAACTTCTATCCTAATTCTTCATTAATTTGACTCATAGCCCACGATTCCTATATAGTGACATAATGAGTAAAAACAAAACAAAACTAATTTGCACATTACATTGTTCACAGTTGCATTTGATGAATTCTGCAATAATTCACCAGAGGAACTCCAGATTGTCAGTTGTCAACACCCAAGGGTGCTGCAAACAACAGTTTACAATATATTTTTTCAACCCAATACAACAAGAAGGAATCGTCCACTCCAGAATACAAAGTGTCTGCTGCCCTGACTGATTGCACACTTAGTTTTGATAGTACAAATAACTAGCGTGAACATCTCCACTGGGCAGTTTAAATGCAGTGGTGAGTTTATAATGCACCACAGCACTTGTTCTCCTTAATGCTCCCTCTATCACACAAATTATAACTATAAGCAGTTTAATCTACATGAGAGGGGTAGGGGAGGGTCAGCACCCTCATTAGAATAATATTCTGTTCCCAAAATGTTTGGAGTTGAACCAGGCCTGCTCAAGCAACCTGCATTGTTGCCTTTCTGGACAAAATGCATTATGGGTAGAGTAGTCTAGGCACAATGCATTCTGTTGTTAAGCTAAAGGCATGATCGGGAAACTTTCTGTTGACCTTTCAGATTCCTCCCCTGACTGAACTCCTCTACTACTGCCCACTTTCCAGGGGATGGAAAAGCCCCCCCCACCCACTTCAGTGCTATGCAGGGACATGAAACAGTCCCTCTACCCCTCTGTGGGGAGTGGGACTGTCAGGGTTATCTTAATGTAGGCTATGGCATGCTGTCATGCCTCTCATTTACATATGTAGATGCTAAAGCTGCCTCCGAGTGTGTGTGTTTCAGTCGTCCAGCTTAGGCAGGCAGGAAGATGATGTGCAACAAATGAATCTGTCGGGTAGAAACGTGAGTTACTAGAGCGAGCCAATAAGCAGGTCACCCTTCACAGAACTAGTGGAAGACCACTGCTGCAGTAGGCCGAGCTCCAGTACAAGTGGAAAGCTGCTGCACCAGTATCACTACGAGTAGAAGAACTTTGTTGTTAGTTTCCAACTGAACCAGTAGAACACTATGTGGTTGTACTGGGCATCTACCAGTGTGTGTGTGTTTTTTAAGCAGTGTTGTATTTCTGGTCAGAGAGAGAGAGAGGGAGAGAGAGAGAGAGGGAGGGAGAGAGAGAGAGGGAGGGAGAGAGAGAGAGAGAGGGAGGGAGGGAGGGAGGGAGGGAGGGAGAGAGAGAGAAGAGATACTGTGTCAAATCAGAGCTACATTCCACACTACAAGCATGGACGTGCTGGTGGCAGCTTCTCAGAAAACACTGCACATTGGAGTCTTCCACTACTATGACACACAACGTCACTAGGGATTTATATATTTGATATATGTTCATAACATTTCTCACTTCGTCTTAATTCTAATCATAAAATGTTTCTCGCCTCTAAACAAACTGTTATCAGGAGTGTGATTATCACAGACTGTGGAGAGTGCAGCCACTTTATCATTATTATTATTATTATTATTATTATTGAAACTTTTGAGTTCCTTCACATTAGGCCGCTTGTTGGGGAAGTGTTAACAGGCTCGTTTGAGTTGTGCTCAGCATGCACCTCCCTGCTCCACATAAGGCATGCTGGGAAGGCGAGGTTTCCAACTTAAAGCTCTGTCATTTTGCTTGTCTCAACAATGTTCTTAGATGGAGCAAGCAGCAGACACCGTAGCCAGGCAACACACGTTGTTTCTCCCCAAAAGTGCAAGCTGAAGGAACAGCCTGCCAACACGTACATTATATATGTTGCACTGTTAGCCTACATTCTCAGTGTTGAGCGCCAAGGGCTGTCAAGCATGATGTTTGTTTACATGTGAGATTGCAGGATGAGATGAGGGCATAGGGGATACTAGTAGCATTGTATGCTAGTAGCAACGCTAATTTCTGTCATTAGAATTATGCCTTTTTTTTTCTATCTTTTTTTTTGCTGCCTGACAAGCTTGACCTGTTTATTTTTTATTTAGATTAATTAATTTGTATTTATTTATTCCTGTTTTTGAACCAGTCCTGTCTCTTCAGGCTGAGAGGTGTTTGGCAGCTTGGAAGAGCTTGATGACTCATCCACATCCAGTTAAATGAGTTGTCTATAAATCTCTTCATCTTTAAAACAATATTGGTGTTAGAAACGAGTCAGTTCAAAACATTGCAACGTTGCGCCCTAACTTCCTGATTCAAGCTGAAATATGTCTTTAGTAATACATTTTTGGACACTTTAAGGATTATGGTTGTTTAGTCTGCTGGTTAGTGTTTCAAAACAGAAGGCAGTTGAGCCGTGGTTTAGATGTGTTTAGGTTGGTTCATACTTCCACAAAGATACGGGACAACGTGTGTGGTGCTGCCGGAAAGAGGTGTACGTAACTAGGATGTTTGCCAACTATCTGCACACCATTGAATTCTCAACGTCAGTTACGTCACACTGTCCAGGATCCTGTGCAGCAAACGGATGCTGATTGGTTGAGCAAGGAAGGTCAAAGCCCACCAAAGGGAGTATCAACACTTTTGCATGGCCGCTGTTAAATAGATAACACACAACGGTCGCAATGCCTTCTTAGAGAACGTGTATGATGAACATGCTCTGTTATGATAACCGATCGCTGAAAATGTGCCAGGCGTTCTGGTGAAAGTGACCCTGCCCCCTAGTGTTTGTTTAGTTGGGTGCAACAAGTGTAGAGGCTGACATCCAACCACACACACACAGCATTAATGAACACACCGGTTGAAGATCAGTGTTGTTATTGGCTGAGTACTATGTGGACTGAGTAGTTTGGATGTGTTGGCCAGTAATTAACTACCAGTATACTGAGAGTTATTCACAGAATGGTAAAGGTAATTTGGCAAGTAATTCTAAGCATTAGGACACTGTTGGCAGGATGTGACACTGTGCGTGTGCTCAGTGGTAACACATAAGGTATGACACAGCATGACACGTTCCATGTGTTTGCAGCAGCAGCTAGACATGCTCATGCAGTCAACGCTACAGGTAACCAGCTATTGTCCAGAGAGGTCTTGTTGTTGGTGAACTGCAGAGCACAAGTTTGCGCTTGAGTTTTTAAGAGTACTAACTAAGGATGTGACTCTCAAGTTGACAAGAACAACCTTATCAATAGAAGAAAAGGTCACGTGACTTGGAGTATATGAACGGTTCACATGTTTTCTTAACTCCGTCTGTCCATCTAGTGTACCGGTATGTTCTCTAGCTACATAAGAGGCAGCGGTTTAGTGGTCAGGGCTAGTTAGCTTTGTGTTGGTGCAACCAGAGTCTTCCCGATTACAACACATCGCTTCCTCTGTGTAACAAGCTCTCTCAAATACACGCCCAAATTCCATTCTGTTTACTGGGTCAGTAAGTATGGTAAATGTAATCATACAAAAGCATTAAACCCTAACCCTGACTGTTCCACACACAGTACTGAGATTAGTATTAGTACTACATTCTGTTGATTATTTACTGACTGGTTATAAGTCATTTTGTTCAGTGTGAAAGAGGCGTTTGCTCTCTGTGTCTCGTTGCTAGGTGAAAGCATTTGGTCCCTCCCTCTTTATTAGGATTACTATGGTGACCAGAGGTAACTGCGTGTATGTGCGTGTGTGGGGTAGTTAAGCAGTAAACAAATGATTAGTATACAAACCAGTTGGTCATCTTAGGTTGCCAGTCTCCTGTCTCTGTCTGTCGGTGACCCAATGCTGCTGAATTTTATTGCATGGCACCGTAACAGGAATCCCTATTGCCAGGTGGCTACTGTGTAATCTGGGTCGTACAATATCGATGGGAAATAAACAGGTAGTGATGCGTTTTGTTTTTCTATCGCGAGAAGTAGTTTCTGTGGTAACAGCTAGCTGTCAGTGTTATTTGCGACCCATGGCTAAAGCTGATGTACATGATTCAAACCTTACTACTAACTGTTGCGTACAGTGTGTACAGTAGCCTAACAGTACTGGCTGCTGTCACCGTGTCATTCAAGGCAGCCGATGTCAGCGTGTGTGCGTGAGCCAGCCGGCCAATCACCGCGCGGTTGTGTGTAGTTTTACCTGCAGGACACTAAGAGCAGCAACGGCACCTTCATCAACAGCCAGCGCCTGAGTCGAGGTTCAGAGGAGAGTCCTCCTTGTGAGCTGCTGTCCGGAGACATCATCCAGTTTGGCGTGGACGTCACCGAGAACACGCGCAAAGGTCTGGCGACGCACGCGCACACACATGCACACCGTGTTACAATTATGGGAACTTGTCGCTCTAAAGGAACGTGCACATGCTTTTGCGTTGAAGACTGCACACGTATGTAGGAATGGCCTTTTTTATCTGGCTGACATAAGGTGCTTTTGACATAAGGTTTGTCAGCATGTGCGGTTCAGTGGCTGACGCGCGCGCGCACACACACACACACACACACACACACACACACACACACACACACACACAGCAGTGATGGAGGTCAGATTTCTCCGCACTGCTGAGTGTGTTTACTGTAATTCTAACATCACTCACAAAGCCTTATATTTCCCGTGTCATTCTGACTGTAGCTGACAGTACAATTGATATGACAAACCATTAGTTATTAACTAAACAAAGCGTCCCATTCCATCAAGTTCAATCCCAGTATACCAGTCTATTCTTCTCTGCCTCCAGTCACCCATGGCTGCATTGTGTCCTCTGTCAAACTCTTCCTACCTGACGGAATGGAGGCACGTCGACGAGCTGAGTAAGCATTCCTTTTGGTTACTATTAATACACCGATCATTCCTTCCTATACAGGTCTACGGTATTGGTTAATATACTGTTCCAGGTAAGTAAGAGTAGCACATTTATAATTCATGGAGGTTAATGTCATTACTGAAGTACTTGGGATGGGTCAAACATACAGGGCAATTATCTCTATAGGGATCAATACAATGTAACTTAATAAACACTGGCCTACAGGGTATAGCGTGCAGTAGTTGGCTATTGAGTATTGATTGGTTGTGAGTGAGACATTTGAGAAGTAAACGTGCACAGCTACAACCCTGCGAAAGCCCCCCCCCCTTTCCTCTCTCCCCTCTTCCCCCCTCGTGTGTGTGTGGCACACACATGCACACAGGATTTCATGTCTGAAAGCGAGCCGGTAAATGGGGAGTAAAATGCTGTGTGTGTTTGCGTGCTGTGTGTGTGTTTGCGTGCCAGGTAGCACAGGGTGTAGCTCCATCTGTTGGATTTTGGGTTGTTGTGTTTTTTTTTTTTTTACAGCCAACTATAAATGATGTCGTCTCGCACTTTCTCCAGTGAGAGAGCTGTGATTCATTACATTCAGCAAGTGTGTGAATTTGTGTGTGTTATAAACCGACCTTTATTCTCGTTTCTTATCACCTTCCACGTTTCCACGCACGCACGCGCACATATATAGTCTAAGTGGGCAGGGCTTGTTAAGGCTTCAGACCAACAGGATCAGACAGCAAGCACGCGCACACACACACACAGACTGAAGGAGCCGGGGAATAGACAGATGGTGCGGGAGCCTCTCGCAGGTAGTGCCAGGTTTGAACTTTGACCTTTGCCTGGTTGGCAGCAGCAGGAATCCACAGGTAACCATGGTAACCCGCCATCACCTGGCAGGCTGGGTCTTTCCTATTATCCTAACCATATACGTGTGTCTAGTAAACTAGTGAAAGTGGCTGGTGCACGCCTACTGACTGAGTTTATTGTGCATATGAATTAGTATGTGTGTGATTTGTACTTAATGCTTACTTTGTGTATCTGTACACACATTCTTTCCGACCACTCTTACTATGACGTGTTCTAATTAAGGATTGACAGAGGAAAGTTTGCCTGCATTCCTGAACCCTCTCGGAAGCATATGACGCAGGCAAACACAATGTCATGGTCCAAAAGGCCCTGTGATGGGCGTGTGTCTGTGTGTTGTGAGGTTAATGGTTGGCCAAGCTACCATTGCTGAGATAGTCTTCTGATTGGTTGGAACACAATAACGTTGTTATACAAAATCTCCTTGGACACAAACTGAACAAAACTTCAGCAAACTGGCTATAAGCTTCCTCACCGCACTGCTTTGGAGACATTGGTGTTATGGAATATAGACATGGCTAGATAGAGCCGGGCTGTTATGCAATATATGTACGTGATTAAGAGCCAGACTGTTATAAACCTGATTAATATCCACGAAGTACAGCTGTAGTAGTACTTTGACGGTTGTTTTTAATAGTGTTTGGACAACAATAGAGTTCTATGAATGTGAAGGTAAGAGCTACTCTGCTGTTGGACCTCTCTACGCAGTAAATCATAGTAGTGAAAAACAGTGCACGTTTAGACCATACTGACTACGCTGTGGTCACTGTCACCATAGTGACTGCCCATGTAGCATCCTCCCTTGTTTCCATGGGAACTAACTGTGACTACTCTCTCTTCCCCTCCAGTGTCATCCAGACTCCTCTTCCTCTTCCTGTAGACAAGGTAAGAACAAGCTGTGTGTGTTCTAAATATGGGACTCGAGTTCCCCTGAGGGTGTCACACAATGCAGATTTATTTGGAGGAAGAAAACTCTTTATTTTTAGCTTGCATGTGCATTCACAGGGTGACTGTAGGTCTGCAAGTTTAAAGTCTTCTCTGCCAGCTTGCTTCTCTCTCTCTCTCTCTGTCTCTCTCTCTCTCTGTATTCCCCCTTCTCCTCCTATAACCATCAGGCCTT
Source organism: Amblyopsis hoosieri (assembly GCA_027564755.1). Classification (NCBI taxonomy): domain Eukaryota; kingdom Metazoa; phylum Chordata; class Actinopteri; order Percopsiformes; family Amblyopsidae; genus Amblyopsis; species Amblyopsis hoosieri. The sequence goes on along the minus strand of JAODUE010010565.1, from coordinate 8,885 downwards.
AATATAACCTGCCTGAGAAATGTAGCCTGGAGATGATGTTGGAATGCACAGGGGAAAGAGTCTGTGATTACATTTGAACCAGTTCTCTGATGTAATTACGTCTATGTCAGAGACCCACACACATACCGGCCATTATTTCCTAACTGTTTAAGGCTTTGGATTCCAAACTAAATCTGACTCAGAGTGTTTGTGTGTACCTGTGGGAGCAATGCTACTTTACACAGTAGTGTGTGTGTGTGTGCGCGCTTTCTACATTTCTAATGCATTAGAACAGCTGTGTACCACTTTATAAATATAACATCACATTCTACTGAATGTATGTCTTTAGGTGGCTGCCAACACACCCAGTATGTACTCTCAGGAACTGTTCCAGCTGTCCCAGTATCTGCAGGTAACACACTGACACCTAGTGGTCACTTCCCGCAACAGCACAAACACCTTGCGGCTTTCATGTATATTAAGATGTATTGCGCAGTATGTAATATTCTCTTCCTCCTCGATTGGACTAGTCTTAACTTCCAGCAGCCGTCAGTCATTCTGTCAGTTCACTAGCAAAGCAGCCTATAAGGAAATGTCTGGCTAAACAAGTTGTGCACGTATTAATTTCCCTCTGTCTCATTGTCCCTGTACAGGAGGCGTTACACAGAGAACAGATGCTAGAGCAGAAATTGGCCACGTTACAGCGTCTATTAGCCTCCACACAGGAAGCTTCAGAGAACAGCTGGCAGGTACACCAACTCATCTGCACCAGTGTCTGTTATCCACACTATAATGGCTTCTTTAAGTGTGAAAGGGAAGGCCAGAAACAATTGCCAAGCACAAGTGTATTTATGTGGAAACATTTTTGCATGCGTGTGTCAGGCTCTAATCGACGAAGACCGTCTTCTGTCCAGACTAGAGGTGATGGGCAGTCAGCTACAGGCTTACTCCAAGGTAACGCGCACGCACGCACGCACGCACGCACGCACACACCAATCCTGCTTTAAATGCCTTAGTTGTGACCGTCCCCAAACTCCTCTCCTGTAGTCCCAGACAGACGAGGTGTTGCGCAAGGAGCTCCTGTCCTTGCAGGAGGACAAACACACCTATGAGACGACAGCCAAGGAGTCTCTGAGGCGAGTCCTGCAGGAGAAGATCGAGGTGGTCCGCAAGCTATCAGAAGTGGAGGTACAACACACACACGACTCTGTGGACAATACCAGCTAGAAATGTAACAACACAGATTTCACAGGGTTGTATGGACATGAACATTAACTAATTAATGAATTACTAAATATGAATGACTAAATTAGATGTTTGCTGACCGACCTTCATTGTTTCTCAAATCCTTTATATTTAATGACATATACAATTTACTATCTCTCACACACACACACTAAACAGCTTCCTGTCTCAAGATACATCAGTTTGCAGGATCGAATTGTTATATATTAATTTCGATATACTTACAACTTACCATAACCCTAAATAACAATAACAACTGCAAAAAATACAACAACTGCAAGTAACGTAGGAATACATTCGCCTCGTGAGACCATCCTGATACCACAAGCTTCAGTTTCACTTTGCCGGAAGTATCAGTCTGGAAAGCTTCAAATCCTTGTCGACCGGAGTTCGAGTAGCAACTGAACTTGACCAATCAGCGTCATACTGAGCGTCATACTGGCGTGGTTTAGGTGTGACGACAGCAAAAAAAAAAAAAAAGCTGCTTGAAAACAACAATGACAGACAGATGGTTCATTGAATCAACTGCCAGGTATTTCTTTAAAGTTAAAAACGTATCTACTGCTCCCCAGATGGATTTATGTCTAATAATCCATGTGGCGTGTTGTATACTGTAGTTCAGAGACAAACTTAGTAGGCACAGTAGAAGTATGTTTTTAAGAAACCGTGAAAATGAAAGGCCAATGAATAAAACAGAGTTTAGGTTTTTCTTACTATAAACGAAGGCTTACTTCTGCTTTTGATCTCAATGCTCTCCCTACAAAGCTACATGGTCACTTTTTACACATAATTACTTATTTCGTATGTACATGCATTCACACATGCTTATTTAGGATGCTATACATAGTGTGTGTGTGTGTGTGTGTGTGTCATCCAGCGTTCTCTCAGTAACTCCGAGGACGAGTGCACTCATCTGAGGGAGGTGTCAGATCGCGGCGAAGAGGAGCTGAAGGAATTGGCTAACAAGTACAACGTTGCCGTCAACGAGATCCGAGTGCTCACCGACAAGATCAAGGTATCTTAACAGGGTTAGCGCGGATACTTGGAAACTAGGCCAGTGGCCACAAGGGTCTCATCCTCTCCTCTTCTCTCCTGCAGGAGGCAGAGGGCCGTCAGGAGGAGCTAACCCAGAGAGGAGTGCAGGAGAAGCGCATGCTGCAGCAGCGAGTGGAGGAGATGGAGGAGAAAGAGCAGATCCTTCAGGCTCGAATAGAAGCTCTGCAGGCTGACAATGACTTTACTAATGAGAGGCTGTCTGCCCTGCAGGGTACAAGCACACACGCACAATGCAATAACATGGTGAACATTATAATTAAAGCCAACTCGGATGATAAGACACTTAGAAACCTTCAGATACAAGCAATCTTCCAAGGTTGTTTGTGTTTTAAACTAGGATGTTGATAGATGAATAGAAATACTTTATTGTCATTGCACAAGTTCATGTACAACGGAATTTGCTGTGCCATGCCTGACTAGAATTTTCATAGTCATCTCAAACATGCACAATTCATACAATAAATAATAAATAAATAAGAGCGAAGCATTTTAAAAACATGGAAGCGGTGTTGCGCAGGTTGACCCATGATTGTGCATAGTTCATGATAAAGTGTTTTGGTTTTGTTCAATTCATTGATGGCTCTTGGATAAAAGCAGTTGTTCAGTCTGGAGGTGCGAGCTTGAGTAACAGTTGGAGATGGCATGCACATGCACATTACAATCACGCAACCGCCAAGGCTCAATGCTAGTGTGTTGTTGTTGTTTACAGTGCGATTAGAGCAGCTACAGGAGAAACACATGAAAGAAAACAACAGTCTGGGTGAGTGCCCGTCTGTCTGTCTCTTCAGAGGGACCACCGTCGGTCTCTCCAGGAGACCCCCCCCTACCCGACTGTCTCTAAGACTCACCGCCGTCTGTTTTCTATGCCTCTCTGTAATTCTGCATGAAAACATCCTGCATGTGTGCAGTGCACGTCCTACTTGCCGTGGTCTTTGGTGCTCAGTCTGTCCATTTCAGTGTCTGTCTGTGTCCACATCTCTCTCACACACACTCTGGTTCTAGGTTATAGATTAGGTTGTGTGTACAGTGTATATAGCCTGAATGAAATGTATGCCGCTTCAATCAGAATGTGTATACCGTTATTAGCTGTAGTTATTGGGATGTTACCTGGAAAGCTAGGAACATGGTAAACATTAGCATCCAGAAAATGTCACAGCGCCGTTAGAAATCTAGGAAGGTTAGCGTATAGGCCAGGGCCAGGGCAAACACGTGTGGACTGTGGCTAGCCTGGTGTCTGGGAAGTAACGTGGGTCTCTGGTTCTTTTCTGGGGTTTCTTTTCTGTCGATTTCACATCACTCTGCTAAAAGGCAAATGTGACACGGTGTTTGCTGGGAATAATGGGGAAACTGAATATATCTTCATATATATATTTCTTCATTTATTTATTTATTTTACGGGAAGTCTGGTCATAGTGCCATGATGGGTGTGTTCCCTCTCCCAGTAGAGGAACCAGTGTACGTTCCTGGAAGCGTGGAGGACGAGGAGGATGATACAGATACTGATGACGGGACAAGAGAGGAAGATGATGATTATGATGGTAGTTAGTTTACTGAGTTTAACAGCAGATGACCTCACGATGAGCGTTCTCTCTCTATTGGCTGTGATGAATAACATAGAACTGACCTGGTTTCATTTGTTTTTTGTCAAGTCATTGACAGGCCTGCTCACCAAGTACTACTATAGTTAAATGCCCCTTTTCATCCTCTTATCACAGAATATTTCTAACTAATCCTTGTTTGCCTCTTTAAATGATATTGCGCTTTATTGAAACCCGTGACTACTGTATTTATATTCCGATGTTCAGGATGAAACGAAATGTTAGGTTACTGGATTTCACTTCGAACTTTAACTGCACCTCACACTTCATATTATATTGTTTTTATTCAACCTATATTGGCTTCCATTGTCTTTAACATCAGAGATTTCTGAGAAACAACAGAACCCAAATCCAATTGGGAAAACAAATGCATTTGGTACACTACGCATAATAATGAACCTGATGTGAAATAATAAGTACAGCAACGGCACAACAAAACAATGGCCTTGGAAATAAGTATCTGTTGCCCATGCCATTTAATTGTACTGACAATGTCAGTTGAAGCATACACCTGGCTGACTAGTAGACACAAATGGAGCCACTTCCTAAAGCTGGATGTGACATTTGACAAACAATTGTTTGCAAGTGTGTGGCCTCAAATGGACCAAGCAGGTTTTTTGGTCTTGTGAGCACGGCGCAGTAACTTTCTTCGTCTTGGCGTACTCAAGCACAACACTAACACACAAAGTAACGCTCACGTACTCATTTTGCAGAGTTTGTTTTGTAATTAAGTGTGTGTGTGTGTGTGTGTGTGTGTGTGTGTGTGTGTGTGTGTGTGTGTGTGTGTGTAACTTGGGTGTTTTCGTCGCTGTATGTATGTATGCGTTAGTGTGTGCAACTAACGGAAAGCTCATCCTAGGAGGAAAGTTGACGCATCATAAGCACTGTGAGGTTAGAGGGGTTAACACCTCACTGACTCATCACTGCTATTATGAGCTTGTCTGTCTGCCTTGTCTGTCTGTCTGTCTGTCTCTCTCTTTCTCTCTCTCTCAGCCTGCCTGTCTGTCCATGTGTCATCTGACTTTATTGAAATCTCTCACTCTTTCTCTCTGTCCGTCTATCTTGCTCTCTCTCTTTCTCTTGCTTTATGTTGAACTGTCTCTCCTGGAGTCCAATGTAACGTGTGTGTGTGTGTGTGTGTGTGCGTGTGCGTGTGTGTGCGTGTGCGTGTGCGTGTGTGTGTGTGTGTGTGTGTGTGTTAGATAACTGTCATGTCAGTAGTGGAGGAGACTGCACTAGGATTCAGCAGTTGATTGAGTGTTCCCGTGAGTAGAACCCTACCTCCTGCTGTGTCCGCACGCACATACACACACACTTGTGTGTGTATATACACATTTGTTGCCTGGTAAAATTGTATATTATTCTGTCAGTATTTCTTATTTATAACCTTGTTAAGCAAGACTAGACCTAATGTTCTAGTTAATTGGACATATTGAAGCTCTGTTCTACTTAAGGCTAATCTGATTCATGTTTATTTTAAGTTTAAAATAACAATTTAAAACGTAGGAGATTAAGTTATTTTTGACTGAATTTGAGGATGCCTATGCACATCATATACAATGTTAAAATACTTAAGTTTGTGTGTGCTTTAGACGATGATGTTTACAGATTTAGATTTTAAGGGTCTGTGTGTTTAACAAGGTCAGGGAGATAGGCCTTAACTTGCCAGACACAATACTGAGTAATATGTCACAGTCAGACAAAGTGAATTATGGTTACAAGGTAAGCACAGAAGCTAAACAGAAAGTGGAAAACCACTTGCTGTGTTTTGACCTTGATGCTGATCGGCAGAAGTTCAAAATGCAAATATTGAATAATTTAACTACAGCTTTAAGCTTCTTTTAAATTAGACAAAGTGGCCTTCCATGCTAAATATGTGCGCCAGTGATAGCGACAGCTTACAGCAAACTTATTAAATTCAAACGAATGAAATGTTTTTCTCTCTTCTCTCCCCACCAGCGGTGAAACAGTTGAAAGAAGCTGTAGGTTCTACAATTCACAAATTGGCCAACTTTGATGGTAAAGTGATGTGTTTGTGTTTAGAGCCCATTCATACAGGCACCCATCGGACACAGGTCCAACCAACGTTATGCTGCTTTCACATGGAACACGGCAGATATCATTTTATTGGACGAGAGCAGGGCGGCAAAGTTGGTTGTGACCGGCAAAAAAAAATGCCGGCACCGTCTATGGAAAACTGCATGCCGTCCAAAGTTAAAAATAGACTTTTTGTCGTCCTCCGCGACGGCAGTTACAACCGGATGTTCGTAGCTCCCTCACACTCGGACTAAACAACGTCGGCAACAAGAAGCTAATGCTTATTGTGCGGCAGAACTAGAATACTAGATACAATACTAAAATAACTACATAACACATTTGCCACTAAATAATTGTCTTTAATACATTTTTTTATTAAAATATTTGTAAAAAATGCGACATCACCAAAGCAACTGCCATTCCATCTGACTTTTTTGCTTTCTACTGCATCATTGCTGAACAGGGTTGCCCTCATACATCTCAACATGTATACAATAAAGCTCTATGGCTGATGCATTTCAGTGTATTTTAAAGCAGACCTTTCAACATGTGACTGTTTGGATGTGTACTGGCATGACTACCAACAATTTTGTTCTGTGTGCAGAAGTGATTGATGCGCACCTACAGAACAACCAGACATCAGAAGACAACATCCTGGCTAGCTCTGAGCGGTTAAGAGGTAAAAACACTCTCTCATACCATCATCTATTTATTTCTGGCTGAGAAATCTAAGTTTAAAGAAACTCCAGGGCCCTCATTTATCAATGGTACGTAGAAAAGCTTATATTGTAAATTCACTCATACAAAGGATTCTGTTTAATGTTTGTAAGTACATAAAAGGGGGTAAGAAACGCCCTAAATTACCATTTATGGTCAGAAATATCACTAATTTATGTCCACCAGTATGGAGATATCAAGGAAGATAGAAATGGCACTTTTGATCACTGATATAACTTTTTGATGTAAATTCTACTGTCAATCCCTTCACCATTTGGTGGATGGTGTTTCATTAGCAGTTCAACTTTTCTACCACAAGGTGCCGTGCGTACATATGGTCGGAGGTATGCGTATTTACGCACATTTTCAAGTAAATGTACAAATTGATAAATCCCACTAACCATACGTATGGTTTACGCACATTTCTGTTTGTACACAACGTTGATAAATGAGGACCAATCTCCTGTTTCTGTATCATGAGGCCTGTAAGCAGTTAGTGTGTCAGGAATACATTTACTAAATAGTAGCCTACTTTCAAGGCCATTCGTGTCTATGCTTGCAAATGCATTAAACATTTCAAATGAATCGCATATTAATAATGCATTAAACATTTCAAATGAATCACAGATTAACGTTCTAACTCGAAGACACAGTTCAAAAGTATAATTTCCAATAGGGTGTCTATCCTAAGTGCTCTATTTTCTTCTGCAGTGGCCTGTTGAATTAGTGTGTGAACTTGGTTCAACAAACGCCAATTAATGACAGATGGCAGCTTTAAATCCTTTCTCACTTCAAAGTTGTAGAAATTGACTACAAACCCTTTTTTTGCATGCACCGTGTAGTGGGTGAGGGCTAACCTCTTGGGAATAATTGATCTTTTAATTTAATTTGTAGTGACAACCTTAAATTAGCAGCATACATGCAGTATACAGTGCCTCTGCTGCACATGTAGCTGAGTCATGATCTAATTAGCCACACCTGTGTGGGTGGACAGGAGCGTTTACGTCATGTGTCGTCTATTGATCTTAGGTCAGTCACAGCTGTTTTCCCCGTCAACAGGAACCTCATCGATGGGCACACGAACATGTCCACACGCAATACTGTGTTTAGCTGACAATAGCTCTACAGCTGTTAGCTCTTTCTGGACTGGCACGCACGTCACACACACACACACACACACACACACACACTTGTGTGCGTAGGTCTGAATCTAACCATTCTCAGCTTAAGCCTATTTATCTCTGCCTCACAGACACACATTAGTACATTAGTGTGATTTATTTACGGTATGTGTGTCCACAGAGAATGCAATGGACTCAAAAGAGTCTGACATGTCAGACACTCTGAGTCCAAGCAAAGACCCAAGCAGTGATGACACCTCAGGTACTCTCTCTCTCTCTCTCTCTCTCTCTCTCTCTCTCTCTCTCTGGCATTCATGTATGGTTAATGTTATTCACCAATATGTTTTAACAGAAAGTAATGGGGTACTATGGTAACTGGTCCATTTTGGGTTTGGTTTATCATATTTATGTGTGAACACAAACTCAGGATATTGTGTTTGACTAGCATTTGTGATACAGTTGCATATACTGTATTATATAGACACTGTCCTAATCCTCACTGAGTGTGTATGTGGTTTTTAGATGGAAACATGGATGACCAGGAGTTAAATGAGCCCCAGAACAGAGTAGCTCTACTAAAAGGTAATCATACTGTAGCATACTGTCGTTGTTCTATTATGTTCTATTTAGTTGTATTCTATGTTGTAGTATTGACTGACCAGTACACAGTGTTGGGCGGTACGCTACTAGTTAAACTACATTTCTCAGTAGCGTGGCGGTAGCGGCGTTGTTTTCTGAATCTCATAGCTTTTCAGTAGCTAAGCTCTTTAATTGATCAAGTAGTGCGGTAGCATCCACAGAAGCTACATTTTCCAAAGAATTTCTGAATCTGCAGCTCAAGCTTAAGTCTGATACAACTGCTAAGAATCAGTATGTGATGCCATCCCATACACGGACCTACATGTGTAGGCCTACCAATCACTGGGCTGATGACTGAGACTTTGATGCAGGGTATTTAAAAAAATTGCTTAAATCTAGTATGGTAAACTAAGTTTGCCATGTTTCTGTAGCTTAGTTTGCTACATCAGTGTAGTGAAGCTTAATTGAACTAGACACTAGAGCAGGGGTAGGGAACCCTGGTCCTGGAGAGCCGCAGCCCTGCATGTTTTAGATGTCTCCCTGCTCCAACACA
>JAODUE010010554.1:0-27707 GCA_027564755.1 Amblyopsis hoosieri | reverse complement strand
TGTGTGTGTGTGTGTGTGTGTGTGTGTGTGTGTGTGTGTGTGTGTGTGTGTGTGCGTGTGTGCGTGTGTGCGTGTGTTGCACTGTGGCTAATAAAAAGAGAAGAATTGTGTCATCTAACTACTAATCTTTTGTGTTTAGCGCTGAGAGTCCCTCTAAGGTCTCTGAGGTCGTAAAAGCATTTTATAACAAGAACTCACAACTTAATGCTGTTTCACTTTCACTCTGCGTGTGTGTGTGTGAGTGTGTGTGTGTGTGGGTGTGTGCATGTGCAGACGGACCTGTAGGTCTATTAAACATAAACTGTGCTATGTATATGTGTGTGTGTGTGTGTGTGTGTGCAGGCGGACCTGTAGTTCTATTAAACATAAGCTGTGCTATGTATGTGTGTGTGTGTGTGTGTGTGTGTGTGTGTGTGTGTGTGTGTGTGTGCGTGCGTGTGCATGTGTGTGTGCATGTGTGCATGTGTGTGTGTATGTGGCTTGTAAACGAACATGAACATTCTATGAGGAAACAATTTAACTGTGTCATGTCTCATCACTGTTGCATGCTGGTCTGTGTAGTTTTGAATGGCTGCCGGGCTGCTTAGGGACTGCAGTGCTCCCGTCATCGTGGGGACCCAGAGAGACCCCATGCCGGCTCTGCACACCGCCCCCAGGCCAATGGAAGGTTGGCAGAGAGAGTTAAGCCCCGCCCACCAGTGCTCTCTATGTAAGTGTGTGTGTAAGTGTCATGATAACGAACATATTAACAGACTATGACAACAATTCAGGCGACAACGTTTAACAGCTCTCTGATGGAGGACATGGTGGGCAGGGGGGCGGGGCTAAGAACCAAGCACATGTTAACATATGTAGTGTTTTATCTGCTTCTTCAAAGTAGCTCCACGGCACTCTATGTAGAAGCCCTTCAAAAAAACGTGAGGCGAGGCAGGACAAATAGATTCCCGGCTCTGCCTCGGCTCAGCGAGGAGCATCGGCCTCACACTCAACGATTAACATGGGAGTGGATCCAAAGCGGATCCAAAGCGGATCTTAATCAATATCGATGTGCCGCCGCCACTCTGATCTGGTTCCGTCTAATTGCCTCAGCAGCTCAGAGGTAAACACACAGACGCCACAACAACACAAGCACCGCTCTCACTGGAGGAGATATGGGACGGGGATCTAACCAGACACACCGTGTGCGCTTTAGATTATGTTTCAACGAGGGCTGTTTGGAGAGGAACCCATAGTCCTCCATTATAAACAGATTCATTCATTACAGCCCCCTCCGACGGAGCCACACAGCCCAGAATCATAGATGCTTGTATCAGTCACACTGTGATGACATCATCATAGTTCTGCAAAGCGACATGAAGATGGAAGCACACAGTGATAATACACACACACACACACACACACACACACACACACACACACACACACACGAGCGCAGGCACGCACGAACGCACGCACGCACACACACACACACACGCGCAAACATGCACAGCTACGCGGAAGAGGAAAATGTAGATGAAATCTGTTATGATGCGATAAGAGAACATGCTTCTACAAGTCACATAAAGGTTTAACATGAGAGGAAGAAAGCTTCAGTCTAGCCTATTTTCAGCTCCAGTTGAGAGAGGAGGAGAGGAGAGAAAGAGGAGAGGATGGGAGAGGAGGAGAAGATGGGAGAGGAGGAGACATAAAATGCTCCATTAACACACGCACACACACAGAGAAGCTATATTTAAGATGCAGTATGATCCATGAGGTGTTTCTCACGTGAGAAAAGTGTTTAAGACAACACAATAGTTATTACATCCACTGTTCATTTACACCTGATTTGCAGACATGTGTGTGTGCCTTCCCTTGCTCAAGAGCACTTTGCCACAGTCTGATGAGCAGTCATAACACCACATAGTCCATCTTCACCCAGATGGTTCATAAATGTTCAGCTCATCTCCAAAAAACTTGCTAGTTTTGACTGTTAGTGGGTGAGAGAAAGGCAGCTGTACGTTGTGTGTGTTGTGTTGTGTTGTGTTGTGTGTGTGTGTGTGTGTGTGTGTGTGTGTGTGTGTGTGTGTGTGTGTGTGTGTGTGTGTGTGTATGGCACCATGCTGCCCTCTACAGGGCCTGGTGATCACTGCAGGACACACCTCCAGGTGTAGTCTATATTCTGCCTATACCGGCCTGTTAGTTCTATGGTCGAAATAACAGGACTGTGATGTTAATAATAGTAACTGTGGAATCATGCTAAATCAACAGAAGCCTCCCATACACTGGTGTTGGTTTGGTGCCATTGCCTTCAATAATGTAGAGAGAAAACTTAACAGAAGAATATGATGCGTTAGAGAGGCCAATAGGTGCCTTCTATACCAGATATGATGCGTTAGAGGCCAATAGGTGCCTTATAAACCAGATATGATGCGTTAGAGGCCAATAGGTGCCTTCTATACCAGATATGATGCGTTAGAGAGGCCAATAGATGCCTTATAAACCAGTTATGATGCGTTAGAGGCCAATAGGTGCTTTATAAACCAGATATGATGCGTTAGAGAGGCCAATAGATGCCTTATAAACCAGATATGATGCATTAGAGAGGCCAATAGATGCCTTATAAACCAGATATGATGCATTAGAGAGGCCAATAGATGCCTTATAAACCAGATATGATGCGTTAGAGAGGCCAATATGTGCCTTATAAACCAGATATGATGCATTAGAGAGGCCAATAGATGCCTTCTAAACCAGATATGATGCGTTAGAGAGGCCAATGGGTGCCTTATAAACCAGATATGATGCGTTAGAGAGGCCAATATGTGCCTTCTATACCAGATATGATGCGTTAGAGAGGCCAATAGGTGCCTTATAAACCAGATGGCATGAAAACGTTCTTTGTAAGACCCTGAAACAGGAAGAAAGTACAGTGTAATTGCACCCACTTCACAAGAACAAAGTGTTGCCATATCGCACAAGAGGAAACGAGAAACCATGCGTAAATCTCTCTCTCTGTCATTACTTGTGAATTACAGTAGTGCTCGCTGTAATTGCAACGTCAGCAAATAAGATATCGCACATGAATAATGACTGCAGACAGTCTACTTACTTGGGAGTGAGTGGGTTGCAGAAATTGCAAGCGGCCATCGAATGAATGAAGAGTATCAATGAAAGGCTTCCTCGCTCGCTGTGAGTAAGGTTGTGGCAAAATAGCCTACTTGTTTCTGATTGGATGACATCCTATCAGCCGAGTGCACACCATAGATTCTGGAGCACACACACACACACACACACACACACACGTATAGCATTAGCTAAAATAGGTTTTTGGTCATGACGTTACCGGTACTTGGTGGGTCTCTAAATAGATGTCCTATCTAGGTGGGTCTTGGCACAAACAACTTTGGGAATCCCTGCAGTACATGATGTTGTATATAGAGGGATGGAGAGAGAGAGAGTGAGAGAGAGACAGAGAGTGTGCACATTTTAGAGTGGCCATATATTGTGGCCAGTCCAAGGCACACCTGATCCGACCTATTCTAGCCTAATTACATCTATTCTCATCTAACCTAATTCGATCTATTTGCTAGGATCGCACTGGCAGGAGGGACCCAAACTCACGACCACGAACAGTCAAATGTCCAGGATTTATCTGAATCAAACAAAGGGACATTCTCATATAACCCAATCTGTTATATTCTCATATAGCCCAATATGTTCTATTATTATATAGCCCAATCTGTTATATTCTCATATAACCCAATATGTTATATTCTCATATAACCCAATATGTTATATTCTCATATAGCCCAATATGTTCTATTATTATATAGCCCAATATGTTATATTCTCATATAGCCCAATCTGTTATATTCTCATATAACCCAATCTGTTATATTCTCATATAGCCCAATATGTTCTATTATTATATAGCCCAATATGTTATATTCTCATATAGCCCAATATGTTATATTCTCATATAGCCCAATATGTTATATTCTCATATAACCCAATCTGTTATATTCTCATATAGCCCAATCTGTTATATTCTCATATAGCCCAATGTTATATTCTCATATAGCCCAATATGTTCTATTATTATATAGCCCAATCTGTTATATTCTCATATAACCCAATCTGTTATATTCTCATATAGCCCAATAAATTATATTCTCATATAACCCAATATGTTCTATTATTATATAGCCCAATATGTTATATTCTCATATAACCCAATCTGTTATATTCTCATATAGCCCAATCTGTTATATTCTCATATATTTTAATACATTATATTCTCATCTATCTAAATCTGTTCTATTCTTTCCTATTCACAAGATCACATTTCTTGAGGTTCCCTCAATAATAAATAAACACAGTAAAAAATACATTCTCATCTAATTGTATTTGTTCTATAATCATCACATTTAATCTGTTCTATTCCAATGAAATATATTCTGTTCTATTCTCATGTACTTTAATCTAATTTAATATGTTCTATTCTCACCTAACCTAATCCCATATATTCTCATCTAACCTAATACACTACATTCTTATCTAAAATAATCAAATCTATCATCATCTAATGCAATCAAAAATTATTAAATATAATTTCAATTAATGTAATACAACATACTGTAGTTTGATCGAATACTCAATTTAATATGATCGAATCCTCCATTTAATATAATCAAATACTCCATTTAATATGATCGAATCCTCCATTTAATATAATCAAATACTCCATTTAATATGATCTAATCCTCAATTTAATCTGATATAATCCTTAATTTAATATAATCTAATCCTCCATTTAATCTGATATAATCCTTAATTTAATATCATCTAATCCTCAATTTAATCTAATCAAATACTCCATTTAATATGATCTAATCTGATAGACTGACATTATGACAGTGTCATACCGTGCATGTCTTCACGTGCACATTGTCTCACACACACACACACACACACACACACACACACACACACACAGGCATGCAAGCGTGTAGCCACATGAAAGACAGTCATTTTGCTTTCTGGAAAAACAGCATCGGCCACAATTCAATGGCAGCATCTGTTGTTGACATTAATATGCATGTTTGTGTCTCTGCCTCGGGACAGGCAGACAATCATTGGCATGGGATTACTAATAACTATCTGTTTATGGAAGACAGCCTGGACACCCACACACACACACGCACACACGATCATTTAACTGTGTGTGTGTGTGTGTGTGTGTGTAAGGAACTGTGATTCATAACTAATTATTTCTACTCCTGACCTACATGGATTCCTAACTCATGTGTATTGTTACTCTATTGTGAGTGTTAAAAGGATGTAGCAGGTCCCAATGGCTGATGGGTAATGCAGTACGGCCTCTGCTGATACTGTAGACCCTATAGCCCCCCCCCCACTAGTATATCATCACACACAATGTGAGTCTCGTTATGATACATTTACCTGCCACAGGTAAAGAGGTAAAGAGAGAGAGAGACACAGACAGAGAGAGACAGACAGAGAGAGAGAGAGGCAGACAGTGTGACAGAGAGGAAAAGAGACGGGATGGGGTGTTACATGACGTGCTATTGTGCAGCAGAGTGTTTATCGAGGTTCAAGGTGACCCAGCCATGTGTGAGAAGAACATCATGTTTTCTCCAACTGATGTCATTTTAACATAGTTATGACAGAGAGAGAGAGAGAGAGAGAGAGTGAGAGGGAGAGAGAGTGTGAGAGAGAGAGAGAATCCTATCTATAGTTTGTACTCGTTAGGTCTCATAAAGCTCCCATAGTATCAGCTGAAATCAATATTCCTGTGCTTCATAAAAGTGCACTGTCCCTTTAATTAAGGAGCTGCCCATCAAGATGTTCTGCGGTTCCTGTTTGGCATCAGACATTGAGGACCTGCGACCAGCTTTAGTGGAGAACGCGTCTACATGCTGAACACAAGCACGTCTCCAAGGAGACAGACCACGGAGTGACTATGAAGACACGACACGTCTCCAAGGAGACAGACCACGGAGTGACTATGAAGACACGGCACGTCTCCAAGGAGACAGACCATGGAGTGACTATTAAGACACGGCACGTCTCCAAGGAGACAGACCACGGAGTGACTATGAAGACACCGTACGGTGTTACACGGCACGTCTCCAAGGAGACAGACCACGGAGTGACTATGAAGACACCGTACGGTGTTACACGGCACGTCTCCAAGGAGACAGACCACGGAGTGACTATGAAGACACCGTACGTCTCCAAGGAGACAGACCGCCAGAAGCAACATTGTGCCTTCAAGCACATGGGTGATTCTGGGCAGTTTAGAGGAGCGGTGCGTGATCTGGTCTGCCACTAGGTGTCGCTCTAGAGCGACCCGCCTCCCAGATCTAAACACACGTACACCGAGGGCCAGTGCTGTGCTTTATTTACTATTTTGAGAATGTCCATTTATTCTAAGCAGTAACCCTAAAGTATTTACAGGGCCTGCAAAACAGCCAGACTCGTTTAACGTCCGATTGGGTCATGGAGTTATGTAGTTGGTCATCGTGCATGTCAATCAAAATACCTCTCCTGTCAAGTACTGTAGGCGGGTCAAACAGGTGTTGATGCTAGCTAGCTAGCGCTTGCGTAAAGTGTCCCACACACAATGGTCCAATACCGTCCAGCAGGGACAGATGTATCAGCATTTAAGGATACAAAACGATGTGACAGAAGGACAACAGTGGGGAGGGTTTCTCTTGGTTGCATCATGCACTACTGGGTGTCAGAGACGTGCAACAGGCATAACTGCTTCCCGAGCCAGGCTGTCTGCCTGGACACAAGGGGGGAGATCTGATCTGCACAGGTAGCAACACGCCCTACAGTGGAGGGGGGGGGTAGCGAAATTTGCTCTCTGCATTTAACCCATCCCTCAAGGGAGCAGTGGGCAGCCGCTGTGCAGCACCCGGGGACCAGCCAGTGTCACTGATCAATGGCACTGACTGGAGGGTGAACCTGACATGTGTTTAGATAGTGGGGAAACCAGAGCACCCGGAGGAAACCCACGCAGACAGGGGGAGAGCATGCAGACTCCACACAGAAAGGCCGGGACGACCGGGGTTCGAACCCGCAACTTTCCTATTGTGAGGCCACAGTGCTATCCACTGGGCCACCATGTGTGCATGCGTGCGTGCGTGACTCTCGCACTGTCTCTGTCCAGATGTGAGTATAGACCTCTCATTTTACAGCCGCTGTATCGACATGGCAACGGGGACGAGCTAGTTTCTGTGATACTGGAACAATAACAAGATAGCGCGTTGTATTGCATTTCAATGGAAGCAAAAATGGAACGCTTCTGGTCTCATAAGTGGGCGTGTCACTAACGGCATTCTGCTGTGGAGGCTGATGCAGGCAGCGCCCAGACAGCTATGTATACATCTACCATGCATGGCCTGAAACTAAGTACATTTACCTCAAAACAGTTTGCTGCATAAATGCCGTTGTGGCCTCAGATCGATCGTACTGCAGGTACTTGGGAATTCATTTAATATACTCAAAATACCCATTAACGCCCACAGAGATAAATAATGGACAATAGTATTGAGAAATCTGTGGACCTCTCCATTGACTTGCATGGAACACTGGGTCACACTACTCAGCCTCTCTGGTAAAGTCTACTCCAAGGTGCTGGAGAGGAGGGTTCTCAGCCGGAAACCGATGAAGTGCCTACTCCAGGTGGGGAATGAGTCCTTACCCCAAGTGAAGGAGTTTAAGTACCTCGAGGTCTTGTTCGCGAGTGAGGTGACTATGGAGCGAGAGATTGGCCGGAGAATCAGAGCAGCGGGAGCGGTATTGCAATCTCTTTATCGCACCGGCAAAGCTCTCGATCTACCAGGCAATTTTTGTTCCTACCCTCACCTATGGTCATGAAGGGTGGGTCATGACCGACAGAATGCAGAAGTGCCGTCTGTTGGAACCTCTGCCTACTGCTCCCAGAGCAGCGTTGGTGCCAAGCTGTTCTCAGAGCAGCGATGCATACATGCTGTTTGCACAAAGCCCGCCTCCTCTGTTTTTTGATTGGTTGTCTGATGGACCCAATATGGTGGTGATTGGTGATCCCAGGTCACTGTTATGGACATCTTGACAACACAGTGATGTCAAGGCCGTGCCAGGGTATTGTGTTGTGTAATGGGCGCCCCCTACTGGCAGCCAGTGGTCAGGGCAGTCACTTCTAAAGCAATCTGATAGTCCAAGCCAATGGGGGGGCGCTGTGCTCTATTTAGTTCTGCCTGTCCTCTCTGGTGGACCGACCACTGCGTAAAACACCTGACCACCCGCGTCGCACCTAGACACCAACAGCAATTTATCAGAATGCACACACACACACACACACACACACACACACACACACACGGAAATTACAATAATGTGACTATGGTGTCCCGAACTGACTCCGGCCGCGGGCGCCACTGTAACCATGGCAACACTCTCAATAAACAGGCGAAGGCAGATAACGAGATGAGGAGCGGAGGAATGTGGAGAGAGGGAGTTGAAATGAAGGAATAGAATGCCATTATGCACGGACACACACACACACGTGCACACGCACACACACACACACACACACGTGCACACCCAGACATGCACACACACTCGCACACAGACATGCAAACGTGCACACACACGTGCACACCCACAGACATGCACGCACACACACACTCCTGTAACCTCCACCTAAAAACTGCTTATCTTATACTTTGTTGCTTTGTTTTGTGTTAATTTCTTTCTGCCATTCTGCAGAACATGTTGTTATGTTAATAGTTATGTTCACATTGGGCCTAAAGATTTATTTTAGAGTTATGTTAATAGTTATGTTCACATTGGGCCTAAAGATTGCATACTTTATATTTCATTTAAAAACGTGCATTTTACATCACTAGGTGAGTTTCCTCGTTATTCACTAAAAGACAAACGCACACTTGACCTTCATCAAAGAACTGCTGACATCATCGTCTTTGTGTTTTCGTATACTTTGTCTTTTTATGTGTTAATTTCTTGCTGCTTCTGTAAAACTATTATTTTTCATCTAAAAACATTTATTCTCCATCCTCGTTACATCAGTGTTCTTCTTTCTTTCTCACTAAAAGACACACACGCAGGCCCGTCTTAAACCCCACTCTGCCCCCGCTGGCCAATGCAGCACATGACAGCCCAGGCCCACCCCAGCTGAGCTGCACGGTTCCATCCTGCAGGCCTGACATGCCGCCTTGTGTGTGTGTGTGTGTGTGTGTGTGCGTGCGTGCGTGTGTGCGTCAGCATCTGTGCACGTCTACACATTTAGCTTTCATAAGTCCTGGAAATGGAGGCCGTCTTCCAGGGCGCAGGAAATTAAACCGCTCAGAATTCTCCGTCAAGTCTTTCTATTAGCATACGGGATATATAATAATAATAATAATAATGATGATAATAATAAGGCACTGAAATCGGAACCGTGGCCCTTTGGGTTGGACAGAAAGCCGCAGTAAAAAGTTAAAAGCTCTCTAAACATGACTGGAAATGGAGAGGAGAGTGGGATTAGCTGGAGTCAAGAGGTTATTAGACACAAAGTGCTTCAGAAAGATGAACTATGTGTACACTGCTGCCAGACTCAAGGAGAAGGCAAAGTGAAGTACTGTCATGTCATATAATGTGACGGTTGCTGTAACATCTCACGTGTAAAGACAGACAGGCGTTCCAGACTGACTGCACCTCTTGGAAGGGTACACCCAGCAACCTCTTCGTGATTGGTTACTATAATTTATACTTTAATTTATAATTTTAAAATAATCACACACACACTGCCTGACTTCAAACATTAATACTTTTTATAATACTTTTAATTACAAGAAATTATGAAATAACTTAACTTTTGTTTCTGTTGCTATATTTAAAAACACACTTTACTAAATAATGGCAGTCATGTATGATGACGGTTCCACTCGCTCACGCGTTCTACGTTGTATCTGTTGCCATTTCTTAACGGCATGTGCTGGGCTCATTTCTCATCATGCATGTCTTGACATTCTGTGCTTTTTAAAATCGCTCTTTCTTGGTTTAGTGTTACTGTGTGATTGTTTCTGATGGCTTTTATGTTTGTTGTTGCATAGTTTTGCATTTATGTATTATGTGGATGTTGTTGTACTGTGTTACTGAGCTATTATCATTTTAGTTCTTTTTTATATTGGATCCCTACACCCTCTTCCTACAGGAGGCCTTTTCAACCTCCCACCAGGCCTTCATTGTAAATAAGGATTTGTTCTTAACTGACCTGCCTGGTAAAATAAAGGTTATACTGTAGAACATTTTAAAGAGACTTATTATAAAATAAACAGATGACATATTATGGCACTTTTGGAGGATTGACCAAGAATGATTGTGTAACGTAGCGCTGGGCAGTAAGTTATACGTCACTCTCCGACACCTCAAGGACACTGGAGACACACGCCAGAGCCCTTTGGGCTGTCCTGTGTCTTGTAGAGGGTCCCCTCGAGGTTCGCGTCCCGGGTGGGACGGACTCAGTAACAATCACATTTATCAGATCAGGTGATTGACAGGCGTGATAGAGATTGGCAGGGAACGGCAACATGTGATATTGACTGTTGTCTTTCACAACGTTACCACAATTCTATTCAATTCTCGCACAGTGCACTTTTAGAAAGCAGGACTGCCAATGGAGTGGTGTTTACGTGAGACATACAGAGCGGTACAGGTGCTGAATGCTTCCTGTGATAGAGGCCTCTCCTCTCCTCATCTCACCAGATCGGAAGCACAACGTTGAGTCTACAGGGATCTGAATAGGAGAACACAAGATGAGACTCTCGAGATGCTCATCATTGCACTGCAGGGAACTGGTGGCAATCTACACGTCAAGGATCCATCAGTTAAAGGACAGTGTGCCAGGCAAGCACAGACGCGTGAGAAGTTCACAGAAATGCAGAAATGCTTTTGTTTGACGTATGCTACAGTCCAACCCCCTACCAGAAACAGACTTTGATTCAAAGCTTCTTAAAAGTGCTTTGATGATTTTTCACACAAAGATATGTCCTACAGATCTTTCTCCCAAACACACATTCCATGTTTTGAGTGATCGTTAAGACGCAGGGACAGAAATGTAACAGGAACGGTCTTAAATCCAACGGACGAGCTGACAACCAGAACCGCCGACAAACAGACTTGGGAGATGTGGTTTCACGCGCGTTAGCCCGTTTAGCCAATTTGCTGAGCTCTTCTGGCTGATATATAAGGCCCAATGTGTCTGGCAAGGCTTAGCCATGCATCACCATCTTAATCTTATAAGGGTTAGCTGCATGTAGCTCATGCATTGTGCATGACAGGACGCTTGCATGTGCTCTGTTGACAATCACATTAGAAAATTTAAAATAAACCTCATGAGCATGAGGTTTGTATTCAGCTCAGGGTTCAGCCCACATGGCTTCAATAAACTAAATAATAACAAAACCACTACAGAAGTGATACATAACTTGGCCTGCAAAGTTAAGTTGGACAAATGCGGCTATAAATACAACTTGCTCCAATTTCTAAACGACAGTAATGTATTTTCATCCGGAGCCGGACGGCTCAGCTACAGGTATACTACAGCAGAGCGGGGATGCATGACGTGCGTGCGTGCAGTGCGCGTCCAAATGCCGCGCCCACCAATACGCGCTGACAGCTCCTGCAGGAGTATTAAGGTTCCGTGAGAGTTCCCCTGTAAGCCACCCGTAGCAGAACAACTTGACAAACACACTAAACTCTCGTTTTGCAGCGAAGATGGAATAAAAAGTCCACTTTCACGCACCATTGTCTCGCGGGACACAATACACCACTATACATGAAGTAATACGGTTTACCGTTGTTTTTGACCCGCGCAGCTGCTGAGACAATAGCGCGCCTGACACAAAAGGAATTCCTCGGGGTCGTGCACGCAGGCAGACGCCAGACGAGCAGCTCACCTTGCCTGACGCACTTCACACGCACGGGGTCCCTGCAGTGTCTGACCACGGCGTGCACGTCCCGGGTGGTGAGTCCGGCCACCGGCGTGTCGTTGACTTCCAGCAGCAGTTCATCCCGGCAGAGTTTTCCGCTCCGACAGAGTGTCTTCCCGGGGGACACCTCCCCGATGAGGGAGAACTGGCCATTCTCCGCGCCGCCAGTCAGCTGGAAACCCAGCGCTCCTTCCGCGTCCCTGCATAGCACACACTCATGGACTTTGTTGGTCCAGTGGTTCTTCTTCTTCAGGCTTTTGGACATGTTGTTTTTAGTTGGTGTTGGCCAATCACACACAGTCACAGCGGAGCAGCCATGGAGAGACTCGTCGCGGTCGTGTCTGGTGTCTGGCTTGTCCCGGGAACACTTTCAACAGTAGTTCCAGCACTGGTGTATGCTACTATAGCTCCTGTGTGTATGTAGTGTCAGCGAAGCAGCTGTGTGCGTACTGCATAACCAGCAGTCTACTCCAGTGACCCGGATGTGAAGAGCTGAGAGAGGAGGTTTTCCCAAACTAAGCTTTCCATGGGAAAAAAAAGTAGGCTAATTGTTTGTGGTGTTTCCATTGGCAAGAGGGCAGAGCGGCGATAATAGGAGGTGTCTGAGCTGGACTCGACTGTTGGGGGGGGAAGTAGATCTGTCCCGCAAGACTGCGGCGTGAACAAGAGCTTTACAAAGTTTGATGTGACTTAACCAATTCCACCCGCAATCCATATACTTAATTTCCCCTGAAAAGTGGTAACGATTTACCTGAAATGAAGAATATTCAAGAACAGACTAGAGATCACACTCTTAAAAGCCGACATAAATCCGACTAACTGTTTTTGTTATTTCATGTCCTGTCCTGCCCCCACTTATAGCATTTCCCTTTAACATTGTTTAAATGCAAATAGGCTACACAAATAATAGCCTACTAATAATATTACATGAAGAAAAAGAGATTTCTTTTATGATGACAACAAACAGAGAATCCCCTGTTATTCGCGTGTAAACAACAAAGGACAATTCGTTTAACTATATCATTTCGATATAAATCCGACAATAATAATGCAGAAATTGGCATACAGAGCTAGGCTATTTTATTGTGGGTCCTTATTTTAATCTAATAGGCTATTGAATATTGCACGTAGGCAGTTTTAAACTTTAGAAAGATGTAAAAATGAGAGTTGTTATTGTTTCATTATCTCGAATGCTGTCAGTTGTCTGGCTCCAGAGCGACGAACAACTCCAAATCTCTCTGGAATTCCGGAGGTGGGATATGATCGCAGTGACTTTCCAGGGGAAGGGAGTGTTTTAACATAGGACAGGAATTCTGGAGGCAGTGTTTGAACAAGAAGAGGAATGCTGTGCCCGGCAGAATCCGTGCTGAGGAGTAAACATCAACAAACCGAGGTCTGAGCCAACTCCATCCGCCATATCTATAGCCTACATTCCGTCAGGCGAACACAACGCCACTCTATTGAAGACGGGATAAAGTCAATGCAGTTGTGCCTTCAAATGTAGTTATTATAATGGCCACTAGAGGCGTTCATCAGTATTAGACTGTATGAGAGGCAATTAGGAGGTACTCTTAATCTTAACTACTCTTTAGATAAGTCATACATTTTACGAATAACTAGCCAATTTCACTTAAATGTATCTCGGTGTTGACTTTTAATAGGCCTACAAATAAATAATATTAGGGTTTAAGAGTCTTAGCAGTACAGCCACTCCAGTTTGCAAAGTGGCAACCCTTTACTATAAGACAGGAGCATACGTTTGAGAAATATGATACAAATAAAATATGTGAAAATTAAAGTAAAAGAGACTGAGCAGACATTTCAAGATGGGGGTGTGGTCAGATATGGGTGTGGTCAGATAAGGGTGTGGGCAGATAAGGGTGTGGTCAGATATGGGGAGGTCAGTAATATTGCCATGCAGGGGAATATATAGTTATATATAGCAATCAACAGTAAGGACTATTAAGACAAGACTATTAATAACAAGCCTTTACATTCCTTCCGGTGACTTAATCATAATAAAATTTTACAAACCCCAAAGTCCAAGCTTTAAAAACAGTTATATTTTTTACAATAAAATAGCTATTCAATGCATGCCAAATGAACAGTTATAGCACTCATAATCCAAATAATCAGTGTATTTCAGTTTCAAAGCAGAAATGCTTGTTACACACACAGGGATGCACAGGAGCGCACAAACTAAAATGTTAAATAGTGCAATGTGAAATATTATTAGTGTGTAGGCTACATCAACATGCTTTAGCAATGGCATTTAGGAGCGGGGGGATGGTAGCCTGTCAGTAGCCTAACCACTCAACTTTAGGTAAGCTGCCTATGTAACAGTGTCATGTAAAAGGTTTGTGTGATGTCTTCTTCCGTGATGCCAGCCTGCATGGGTTGAACCGCTCTTGCCCTGAGGATGAATCGTAGGCTGTTTAGGCAATATACACATAATGTGCCGATACTTTTCTGTATAAAATCTTTTATAACTCATCAGAGATATGTCCGGCTGTCTGACGTTCATATTCATTCTTCTGCTCCTTGAATAGACCCAATTAATTTAAACCTATCAGAAACAGTTTTTGTGACTGTAGACTATAATCTACTTGCCTATGTAGTCTGATGGCAGATTGTTAAAATATTAACTGTGAAAAGGAAACAGCAACTGACTAGACCTTTCAGTTGTTATAATGTCTGACTATATTAATAGCATCTACAGTCGTATTTACGCATCCCACACACACACGCACACACACACACACACACACACGGGCACAAATTGGTGCATACAATTACACCAGAATGCAAGAAGTGTAAAATCCTCAATTTCATGGGGAGGACCACAGAACCCCCGCATTATAATGTGTCCCCCCCCCCAATGTTGAAGTCAGTCCTACGCCCTTGTGTTTTAGGGATCTGTCTGTTGATGGTCTGCTCCAGTGCTTCTACCTAGATGGTCTGCTCCAGTGCTTCTACCTACCCGCCAGTATAAAAACAATCCACCTCTGATGCAAACGTTTGGATATTTAAAGGGAAAGGGAGATGACACTCAGAGTGGCTCATCGCATGTTACGCCCTAAACACTCCCATGAATATTGAAGAGAGTATGTCCAGCCCTGTTGAACCATGCGCCTGGTGCACTGACCGTTTATCTGCCTTTAAAATAGCAAACTCAGATTCGCCCTAAATGCAGTTTGCGCCTTCGTCATATTGCGCATATATATATATATATATATATATATATATATATATATATATATACTGTATATACATTATAGTGGTTTGCTGAGAAATTGATATATACTTTTTGGTTTTTAAAGGACAAACACTGTTGCAGTGAGTTGTGTTGTAACCGTGGGAATCTGATTGTAACCTTCCACTAAGCATCCTTGAGCATGTCCTGTCTACTCCTTAAGGCACAGTATACAGTGGCACTTCTGTCCAAAAGTATTTTGGATAGGTATTTAGTTGAACCAGTGGGTGTCCGACTGCTGCCGTATTGGTCTTGTAGTGCATATAACCACAGCAAATGTGAAAACACTGTAACCTACATCCTCAGACAGCAGCCTAGCTAAACAAGATGTGCAGTATACACTGTAGGCCTACTGTACATTTTAGGTCATCATGTGTAGCAACTAAATAGCTTCAGGTCTTATGAAAAAACATTGTCTAAGGCCTAGTACTACTACTATAAGCACGATCTCAGATAAAAAAAGTCACATGAGGCGAACGGCATCTGGCTAAACATTGCTTTACGTCAAAGCCTGATTTGTCCACATCCGTAAACACAGTAGGAGAATAAACAAAGTGGCAAACACCGCTCATAACAACAATGCTGCTTGCCTTTGCAACACGTTTCAATGTGGGGCGGAGCTTCTGAGAGAGTTTGTTTTGATTTGAGCTCGAAGGTAGGAAGCGTTCTCGAGAATGACTAGCCCGTTGCACACTGCAGGCCATGTTAATCAATCAGTGTTTTCACACTGCACGCTGCTCACTCCTCAACATTTCATTAATCCCACATTGGCTTAACATTGGATTCATAACAACTTTGTTACTGACCTGAATGGTAGTCATAAAATGCTATTATATTTGTGATTCTACATAATTGTTCTAAAACATGCATAACAATATGTTTATACAGCAGAGGTCTGTGTGGACAGGGTGGGATTATTCCACCAGCAATCTTTCAAGCGCGGTGTAAAGCACGGTGGAGAAATATGAGAAATAACTCTTCAGATCCACATGCAATGTGCAAATGAGTATTGTATTGTATTACATACAGCATGCAGAATGGAATGACAATGCACTTCTCCATTGCCTTGGTTTCCTGCCCTGGCAGAGAGTACAGCCGGTCCCGAAGTGGAGAGGCTCAGGAAGTGGATTGATGGCACAGCCATAGGTTAGCGGCTAGTAAAGGATGAGCTTGCGTGAGTTGTTGCACAGAAGAAAACAAGAAACGAATCAAGGCAAAAAAAAATATATATATATTATCCAAACTATCTAAAGTAAAATTGTTAGATTAAGTCCATTATTACATTACGTAATACTGTTATTTACCAGAGAACTCTTTCAGTTGACTCCAGGTGACAAATCTCACTGTTATTAACCATATGTTATTAATGTCTAATGTCTCCATTTCAAAAAAGAAATGATCCTATACATTATAGAGCATTATACATATTGCGTAGTACAATCTATCTATTGCTAAAAATGAATGTATTGTAGTTTCACGGTTAGATTGGTACAGGCATTGGTGCCACTGTTGCATGCTATATTTAAACAGAGTGAATTAAGTTGTTGGACACACACACACACACGCACACACACACACAGACACACACTGTTTGTTTATGGTGAATAATGTCCCTAACAGAGCCTCATATGTTTGTGTATTTCTTTAGGGTGCATTTGTGTGTGTACTTTTGTGAGAGCATTCGTCTATCTGTGTGTTTGTGTGCGTGCAATGTAAACCTTGTGTCAACCTTCACTTCAAGTAAAAACATGAAGGTAGACGGACGTTTTTTTTTTTTTTTGCTTGCTTCCGCAGGGGCAGGACGGTGATAGGTGATTCACTTATCTCATTGGAGGTTTCCATTACGGCTGTAATGTTTTCTCTCTCCATTAAGTGGATTTCATTCCCAGCTCTGGTGGGGATCACACAGGGGGGTGACGGGATCCAGGCGGCCTCCAGGGCAGCACTTGTGTGTGCGTGTGGCTACATAAATCGGTGTGTAATGTGTATGTGTGTGTATAGGTCTAGATGTGATGTGTGTGTGTGTGTGTGTGTGTGTGTGTGTGCGTGTGTGTGTGCGTGTGTGTTTTCTCAGGGCGGGGCACGGTGACAGCGCTCATACAATTAGAGCGTTGACTTTGTCAGACCTCATTTGGTAGAGAGCTTCCAGGCAGGGCCCTCAGAGATGCTATTAATTCAGCATCCCAGGCCACTCTGCGGAGATATGGGGGATTTAACAGCGGCGGATGACAGCATGACATGCTGAGACGAGCTTTGGAGAGAGCCTTCGTTATGAGCTGAGGTGAAAAGGTCAACAGTTTTTTTTTTTTTTTTTTGTGCTCATTATGTACTGTTGCATACACTGTTACCTTGGTTACCTTGTGGGCATGCGGGCATCATCTTTGTATGTTCAGAACCACAACCAACTCCCTGAGACAAAACAGGAGGCTTTGATTTTCAATACGGCTTATCATTTCTCTCAAGCAGGAAATGTGTTTCTCTGCTGACAAATGAGGCGAGAATAAGACAAACAGAATAGTCGTCAAATGGAATTAAGTAGGACCAGCCAGCCATTTAAACCCCTGTCAGCTTCACCGATGAGGCTGCAAGCGAGATAAAGCGGAGGAAGGGGAAAACAGAGAAAGAGCGACATTAGTATAAATAAACGGGGGGATCTGTGGTAAGACGAGAGGATGGAGGAAGATAAGTGACAGATTGACAGGAAGCCAGAGCAGTGGAGGGCTGCACGGAGACACAGGACAAAGGCAGAGAGATGGACAAAGAGATAAACGCAAGCAGACAGACAGACGCTCAGCTACTGTTAAATTGAGGGCAGTGATTGGCTGTGCGTGGAATAGAGTGATGACTGGGCACGCTCTCGTCAGCAGCACGACAGAGGTGGAGAGCGTGGGGCGAAGTATAGTACCTCCACACACACACACGATTTTTTTTCTGAGCCATAATCTCTCTCCATCTCTTTCCCACACATTAGCAGAAACACACAGGAACATACACACACACACACACACACACACTGTTCAACCGTATCCAAAAACATCCCAGAATGGAAAGAAAGTTAGTGCAGTCCAGAGATAGATTAGGCAAGCTCTTACAAAAAGTGAAAACTAGTTATGTAGCATATGACATGTTGGGTGTTCTTTTTCACAGTTTTTCACTGAGCAGGTGTGTGTGGGTATGAATGATGTACAGAACACAGAGGCTGTTGAATAAGTGATGGGTCTGGCCGTGTCTACCCAGAGCTTTGAAGAGGGGGGCTGCTGTCTAGACCAGAGGTTTCTAATGCTGGTGGGCTTTGAAGCAAGCTTAGGTGTGTCACCTTTGCGTCAAAAGTTAAAGAAAACCACACTTGCACCAGACCTTAGAGTGTGTGTGTGTGTGCGTGTGTGTGCGTGTGTGTGTGTGTGTGCGTGCGTGTGCGTGCGTGTGCGCGCGCGTGCGAGCGAGCGTGTGCGCATGTGTGTGTGTATGTATTTGAGTGACAGAGAGGCTGGAAAGAGTGGAATTTTTGACTGGCAAAGGTGACACATGGCTTGCAACTCATGAAAGAGGAAAAAAACTACATGACGCACTGTGGCAATGGAGATTATATAATTTAAGATGAACTCAATCAACTCAATCACTCTTACAATCTAGCAGTGCCTCCAGTAACAGTAACTGTCCATACTTATTTTAATGGCTTGATTAGGGCCTTACTTTATTTTATAGATGGCACTATAGACCACCCTACACATTATTGTTGGCCCGGCAACTAACTATTTCACACCATACTGTAAAAAGGGGTTCCCTGTGCCATGTTTCTAGCAGCCAATGGGTCCTTGTGAGAAATGTTGAGAACCTGGTCCTGCCCAAGTTGTTGTGACTATTTTTCACTACATGTGGAAATTGCATCTTGCTTCTGAGAGGGTGTACCCATGACCTTACTTAGAACATGGATCTGAATGGATGTTACAAGGCCTAACAGGCAATAACAACATTTTATGTAGTCTGGATTCATTGTGAGATCTTCTGGTAGTTTGTTTTCTGCTTGGGTTGGTATTTCTGGAGAAGCTAAAGTCTAACCTCAGTATCTTGGTGGGAATTAGCACTGCAGCAGTGTGGTTTGACTGGTTTCTGAATAGTAATGCTTAATGGACAGCACTATATCAACAATTTAGATGATTCTAGCAAAGATCCAACCGCTTGCCAGTATGGGTGGGTGATTCAAATATCTTCTTAGAGGATTTTGACCAAACATAGGCCAAACGTTATTTTAATTTAACTTCACCTTTTAAAGTATCAGGTATGTCACTAAAAGTAACATCACTTACAATGTGTTTGAAGAATGCGTATACATGTCTATTGCATTTTAGGCATATGTATGGTATTTTGGTATATTTTGGTGTGATACTGGATTGTGTTGTACATTAACAGAGCACTAATCTCCATCATGAGAAATGGTTCACCACTTATTCCCAGAAACATATAGTATGCTCTCATTAATCTATAGGAATACATGAGCGAGACCAATAAGGCACATTTCTTCTCAACCGCTTAACGTGCCAACTGTAGGTTTTAAATGGGCTTTTAAGACAGATTAAAAACCTGATGCCTCTGCTGCTAAGTCAACTGGCAATTTCAGGCAGCGACATTTACGAGATTGCTAATAAAAAAGGAAAGACTTCAGAGGAATACAAATGACTCAAGTGAATTTACATAAGTGATGCTATGACCTCATACTTTATATTACTTTACATTTACAGTACTTTACTTTACTACTAGGCTGCTTTGACATGTAGCATTAGAAGTGATACATTATTATTTCTTAAGTATTATTTTTAGCTAGAATGTAATGACTTTGTCTGCTTTCTTCTGCAACAGCCTCTGAAATCCAGTTGTCTCATGGCTAAGACATTAAGCACGTCTGAGCAAGAGGCTATACATTATTTCTTCGCCATGCCTCAGTCAATGTTTGACTGGAGGCAAGGGCAGTCTGTCTGAGCAGTAAGCATAGTGAAGCCTCAATTTCAGGCATCAGATAATGGCCCTAACCCAAGATAAATGTCATGCACCCTTATTTATTCAGACATGCTCCATATCAGCCGACGTGTGCAGACAGACATGAATAAAAAGCATGCATGCAAACGGTGTTTTCAGGCTCATCCTGCAAGGGGCAGGGATTTATAAAATCAAAACGCAATATTAGAGATGTGTTCCTATTATCCTCTACACTCAGTGAATACTAAAAACAGCAGGTGACCTCAGGTGAAAGGTGACCACGGGCCACCAATCTGGAAATGTGATGGCTGTCCGCGGTGTCTTGTAACCACACTGAAACCGTCAAGGATGTGGAGCCAAGATGGAGCTCCGTGTGTGACACATCGAGCCAGTTGCACCACACATAGGGAAATTGTCATTCTCGCTGCCTGAGCTCTGGCTTAGCTATTAACTTTCACAGCAACAGTCGCTCCTGCCGTCTGAATGGGACAATTGATTGTCCTGCTGGTGCCGTGAGACTAACAGTCACTTTGGGATTAATTTTACGTGGGTACATCAAACTCCCTATGGCCCTGTATAGCCGAAATTGATTATAAAACTGCATTCTGCTGACAGTGATATGTCGTGCATGTCAGTGTGCGTGTGTGAGACAGAGCGACTACAGGTATAGTTTTGATGATGACAGCTGTAGCTAGGATTAGATCAAGAAGCTCCAGTTAAGACTATAGATATAATATCATGACTATATCTCCCCATACAGTTCTTATAGGCCTTTCCTGTTCAGTGTCCATTAATTTCAGCATGTTTAAAATATCAAGAATGAGATAGGGCTGACATTTTGGGTTCTGGGGACACTAGAGACACAATAAAGAAGTTAAAGTACCTTTAACATGTATACAATTTAAATTAGAGTGAATCTGTATGTCCCTGTGTTCAGACGCCATTTCTTTCTACACCGTTACCTATGAGGGTTTCCCATTAATTTGGCATACCACAGCCTTTTACACTGACATGACCTCAGAAGATGCCATACCCCTGAGGCATTATGATCTCTTATGGAGTTTTGCCATAATTGAGATAATAAATGGATTTCAGACCTTAAGTTCATTATATTCATATTAACCCACCCATTTCTTACAAGTGCAGTACAGCAGATCCTCACATATATTTCCAACAGTTATACAGGCTATAGTAATTGCACTATACGCCACTTCAGATAAAAGCAAAGCTGAAAATGTCCTTTATTTGAAGGTTATTTCCAGTACATTGTTGACGTCTACAGGCAAGTTTTTCATTGAAGTAATGCTGAGACAGATTTATTTATTGTGATGCCATTCTGTGATTCTAGTTTTTGCTTTGCTGTGAAATATTCATACACACACACACACACCCACACAAACACACACACACACACACACACACGTTTTGAGATGGAAATTTCTGTCAAAAAACTGCTCCTACCAAGATCTTGTATAGGTCATAGTTTTAATATCCTCCATGGAGATCAGCAGCTGCAGTCAACCCAAAGGCAGATCACTCAGCTCAATCATTAGACAGTACTGAGACCAGTTCCTAAAGGCGGTTCTGAACAAAAGCATTGTAACCATGTCTCATCTGAAAACAAACTTGTCTGGCTCTGTTGACACTTTATTAAGCA
This sequence comes from Amblyopsis hoosieri, assembly GCA_027564755.1. Classification (NCBI taxonomy): domain Eukaryota; kingdom Metazoa; phylum Chordata; class Actinopteri; order Percopsiformes; family Amblyopsidae; genus Amblyopsis; species Amblyopsis hoosieri. Next base: position 5,842 of record JAODUE010010554.1, on the reverse strand, counting down.
CTAATTAAAAGACAACATTGCCAGTTAAACATTTTCACCTTTGTGCTTACAGATTATAAATAATGTTATCAATGAGTTAAACTAAAATGTCCACCACAGCTTTCAAATAAATAAAGCTTAAAAGTGAAGTTAGTGATGCTGGGGAAGGATTGTTGATATATGAATCAAATACAAAAACCCTTCTGCCTTCACAGCCATAGCATGCTCCCTCAGAAGAAGAAGTGTTGTCTGCACCACTTCTTGTTGCTAACGGATTGTAAGGAGAAATTCATTGAATTTTACAAAAAAGTGTAATAGCTTACAATCACTGACTCCACTTTTAACTATATACATTTCTGCCTTCTGGAAATATAATTGGTGCTTACCAATGTTTTGGTTTCACATGTCTCTAATGCAAATATGAAACATTAGAGAGCCCCCTGTAGCTATCGAGGCTTGTTAACCGCAACCAAAAAGATGAATACACTTATAATCCTAACCCCAATAATATAAAGCGGTTTAGGAAGTCAATGAAATCACAATTCACCTCTAAGGCATTTCTAGCAATTACTGCATATATTGTAGCTGTCTATTCATTATGCAGTTGCATATGAGGAAAGATAATCTCCCTATAGCGCCAGGAGCAGATATTCCCTTTTGCCTGTACTTTTACCTGATCTATTACCACCTGTCAAATACATCACGTTGCCATGGAGGTTGGGAATGGTCTGTGTCAAGACAAATTTCAAATAGTATATTCATTTTTATGTATATTGTTTTAGTCCCAATTGTGTACATGTATTGTGTTTTCTTTTTCAATGCACCATAGCATCATGTAGGACCTCATTGTAGTGTAGAGTTTTGAAAGCAATTGTGGGGGTGTCGGTGTGTGAGAGAAGGGCTGTCAAGAATATGGATGCTCGCAGTAGGGGCATCCATGCAGAAAATCACTACTCCTGTGACACTGTGCATTGCTTATAGGATACAAAACAACTACCAGAAGGTTCGTGTCACTGTTCATGTCAATTGGCACGCAGCGGGCACTCGAATACATATCACATTGTCTAAGCCTCCTACGGAGCCGCTACTTCACAGAGATAACAAGTGCACCGGAATGAGGAGAGGTTGCAAACGTGGAAGGAGGAACGCAGATGGAATGAGGGGGGAGAGAGGAGGGGGGAGGGGGGAGGGGTGGTGAACAGGGTGGGCTGTCTGTTGAGAAGGTCAAGAAATAAAACATGTCTCCTCGCATTTAGGGCCTCATTCTTGCAATCTGTGTGCAAATGTCACCGACTGCAATATGGCGTGCTAACAAGATGACAGGGAGTCATCCATCCACACAGCCTTGGTGGAGGGCCTAGCAACGCCACACTTGGCCTTGTGACGCCCCAGACAAATAAACAGCATGTGCGGTGTTCCAGTAATGTAGCAACCACCTAGACCTTTCTGATAATACAACATAAATCTCCTCTTTATATGTGAATTTAATTTTAGCCCAAGTGGTTTTCATGTTGTCACGGATTGATGGCAGCATTCAGCGGTCTGCCATGCTTCCCATAGGTTTTCCCACATACACGGGAACTCATCCTGGACTTTGTCTTGTCATTACACACACCTGGTTTCCATTTCCCAATTAGCCACAGTATATGTCTCCCTCTGTCACACCCTGTCCTTGTCGGTTATTGTCTACTGATCTGGTGAGTGTGTTTGAGTTTTTGATTAAACATGTGATTGTTCTAACCCCAATCTGAGTCTGGTTTCTGCCACTTCAACTTGCTGCGTGACACATTTTTATTATGGGCATGATTCATTCAATGTACAGTGTCCTTAAGTGTTTTGAAAGGCCCTTTGAATAAATCTATAAAACATATTATACTTTATGTACTGTATACAGTGTAAATTCCTGTGCATTCCACATAAAAAGCACTAGTGTAGTATTCAGAGAGATGTGGATGTTGAAAATAGCCAGTTTCTTCAATGAACCTGTTGCTGTAAATAAAAGCCTATTCGGAAGCTACTGTCCTGTAAACAAAGAGTTTTAAACAATGTCATTTGTGACAGATGTACACTTGCAAGTTAGCTGCACCCTACAGTATAGGTGACATTGATCTGTTGTGGCTGTGTGTGTTTTCCCCAAGTGTCCTTGGTGGCTGCATGGCGGCAGTGTGCTACACAGGAGGGTGGAGGTGGCTGCGTCAAAGAGCATGGGGGAGGGTGCGTGGGTGAGGAGTTGGGGGCCGGGGGAGGGGGGTTCATGGAGGCCATGTCAGGTCCACTATACTTCATGTGTTCAGGCTGGGGAATTACACCTGAAATTGGAGAAACCAAGAACACCTTTATCCATACTCTCTCGCTCGCCAATTTCTCCACCGCCACTGTTACGCGTGCACACTAACACACACACACACACGCACACACACACACACACACAAGTCACTGTCAAAGGAAACCAGATAATGGGTTTTTTTGGTGGTTTTTTTTATAACACTTTTACTGACACTTGCACTGACAGGATGTAAGGTGTTATTCATGCACACATAGAGTACGTACAAAGGGCACATTCACACATAAGCATACCTATTTACGGCAACAAAGCCCCCGTGCACGTACACACACACACACACACACACGCTCCTGCTCGCAAAAGGTAGTTATACTTCCAAGTTTCTCCCTGTCTCTCCACCCCTCCTCTCCTTTTCTATTTCCTGTGACCCTCTCTGTATCTATTAGGTGTGACATTCCATTCTGCTTTTTAATCACCTCTCTCCGCTTTGTCCTTCCCAAGCCAAATAACTTCACAGATGGCGGTCTTAAAATTGTTCCGTCGTGGATTGCGGGGCCAAACATAACCGCAAAATTCATGGCCTTGCTGTCCACAGATATTTTTCTCTCGCCTGTAGCCCTGTCATTCTCGAGCAAATTCCTAAATTGAGTGATTGGATTTATTGGATGGAAATATTCCTGGCATTTAATCCCAACATGACATTTACATTAGTCCTGCTGTCGATATAACTGCCATGGAGGCAGAGGATGCCTTCATAATAATATAAACTGAAAGTGCATATCTCACAAACACAGCACACACACACACACACACACACACACACACACACACACACACACACACGCACGGAAATCTAAAAATGTTCTATGGTAAAAGGATGGCAGTAATAAGAATCGACACATAATATTCACACGGACCGTGAAGATAGGAGAATCAGTCCCGTGACTCCTTTATAGCAGACGCCCTTAAACCTCAAGTCACACATATATTCCACAACAACTGTGCTTTGCGTCAGAACACTGATACCTCACACTTAAATATGTAAATACAGTATAGTCACTGATGCAGGATGGCAAATATATTGGTTTAGTCGACGAGCATAGTCTTTGCTGACATGCATGTGAAGGCAACATATGGGTTTCAATCACGTAACCTCTCTGCCAGTATCCCCCCAGCAGGTAGTCACCATGGCGATAGGGCAGCGCCTTTGGCTGTCCTTGGAAAACTGCCGCCAGGGATGGAATGAAGCGGGCAGAGGGTGGTACGGGCATGTGAGGTATAGGTAGAGGTGTTCAGGAGAGGGGAGGTGGCTGGGCTGGCTGCAGAGTTTCAGGGACGTTTCAGGATCATTTGTATTCCTCTCTCCCTCCCTCTGTCTGTGAGGGGCGGAGGAAGGTTGGGGAGACGAGACATTGGAGCAGATGCGCTGCGGGAAGCTGCCAGGGCTCTGGCAGGGCCAGGGATCAAAGTGGAGATGTTAAAAGAGCTGGCCATCGCTCCACACCGTTTGCTCTCTGTGGCCACACATCGGGAGAGGCTGAAGCCATCTGGATGGTTCAGTGAAATAATAGAAACATTGGCTTGTACTTATTTACTCCTTACCTTCAGCCAGACACAATGCTTCTTGAGCTGAATGTGAACTGCTCCTGTTTTCTTATATTATGGGAATTGTTAAAGTCATGTGAATATAATATTTGTAGATTGACCAAGGTAAGGACTATGCCGCACCATGTAAAATAATTTCCGTAAAATGTCAGTATTAATGCAACAAAACACATTGCAAGCAACATACTTCTAAACCACTATTTACTGTAAGATTGGGTGCTAAAGAAGGACCCAATTCTTACTTTGACAATTATACTGACAACAGCAATTAAGAAAGGTAGACACCATCCAACAAAATAATACAGTATGAATGTACAATGTGGCAGAGGATGCACTGAAGTAAGTTTGATTTGATTTGTATTCTTACATTAATAAACATTTAAGTAAAAGCGAGGATTTTATCCAGCCAGCTCATTTTCAACCTCAGTCTTGGGAAAGGTTATTCTGAACAGGAACAATACCATTGAGAAAATAATATGCAGGTCAATATGGGATAAACAATACCTAACAGAACAGTCAAAATATCACATAAAACTACTAATAAAACGAGAGTAACACAACTAGACAACTATAGATTGGGGTCTGATTGGCCTTTAACCATGTCTTGTGATTTTTTGTGAAGGTGCAATAGTTGGTACAGTTTTATAGCAGTTCTGGTGACCCACACATATATTTTCTAGACCCATAAGCTCAATACAGCACAAGGGGCAAAACAGTGTAGTCCTGAATATGTTTTCCCAATTTCTTGTGTAAGTCAAGAGACCAGCCAAAGAGCGTGAGGGGAAATGGTACTATTCCAGCTCCATAGAGGCAGTTTACAGTGAAGCATAACAAGAACATGACTCTCGCAGGTGTTTATCTTAGAGCCTCCTACAGTATATTTCTCCTCAACTGACTGTAGATAAGGTTCGCATACCAGATATTCAGTATAAGTGCTGTGTAAGAAACTAACCACCAAACTATATGCGACACCATCAAAAAACATGGCAGGTTCATTCTCCGGTCAGGGCTGTTTGACCAGCAACACCGGCTCCAATCTGGAGATGGTCCCCGGGCACTGCACAGTGGCTGCCCACTGCTCCCTTGAGGAATGGGTTAAATGCAGAGAATTTATTTTGATACATGTATGTGATAATAAAAGCACCTTTAAATATGGATTAAAATATTGTTTTATTTGTCTTTGGAAAGACTGAACTAAGCTTTATGAGTAATTAGTCATCATAGTTTTATTATCAACATTTAATATTTAAAATTTTTAGGCAAATTATGAAATATATATGTGTGTGTGTGTGTGTTTATGTGTGTATGCATCATATGCAGTACAATTATCACTTGTGTATGACACTGCCCCTGTGGAATGTTTTCAGGGTAAAGTGAGCTGTGCAATTGGCTAAATAATCCATTGATATCTAAATATAAATAAGACGTGCTTACATAACAGTGCACTTCTTCTTGTGTTTTGATCAATACATTGTCCCTCAGATTTAGTTATTTATCCAAGCTTTCAGTTAACGGCCTTAAACATCAGATGCACCTGTCAATACACAAATGCACCCACCAAGCTCAAATGACAAACCAAAATGTTTTTTTGGACACAGACAACTGATATTTTAGCAATGTGAGTAATGAACAAGACCTATCCTCTAAAATGGGTTGTGGACAGTGTAAATAATCCCAAAGATGGACTATTGATCTGGTGGCAGAGACCTCTAAGTGGCTCCAAAAGGCTTTCTTACATCATAAGCTATTACCATTAGCAAAAAGCTGTTGCTGAGCGCTGAACGCTTTTTATTCTGAAATTCAAACATACACACAATTGCATCATGCAAGATGATAAAACAAGGATAAATCTTACCGTTATATCCACTCAAACAAAATGAGAACATTTGAATATCCATCCATCCATCCATCCATCCATCCATCTTCTCCCGCTTATCCGGAGTCGGGTCGCGGGGGCAGCAGCTTCAGCAAGGG
>JAODUE010010544.1:0-27707 GCA_027564755.1 Amblyopsis hoosieri | reverse complement strand
TGTATATATGTATATGTATATATGTATATGTATATGTATATATGTATATATATGTATGTATGTATATATATGTATGTATATATATGTATGTATATATATATATGTATATATATGTATATATGTATGTATATATATGTATATATGTATATATATATATGTATATATATATATGTATATATGTGTGTGTGTATGTGTGTATGTATATATAAATATATGTGTGTATGCATACATACATACATGCATACATGCATGTATATGTGTGTGTGTGTGGACACTGTTTATCTATGTCTTTTCATTTACGATTTTGTTTCTTAAACTTTAGGCTATTCATTACAGGCACCTTCAGTTGCCAATGAACACCTTGGAAGTAACAAGATCAAGGAATCACATTACTTTACCTAGGCGTTCTCTCATCAAATTACAAAGTAAGGCAGCAGCTGTTATGATGAATTATGCATGTGACATTATCGCATAGAGCCATATCCCGATGCCGGATGATATTGCTTTTTTTTGTCCAAGACAGACAGAATGTAGACTAATGCTGACGCAATTAGGCTACATGGGCTACAATAATGAGGGTACAATTATTCACGAGTTAATGGCTTTTCTGAACTTAGTTACATCCTCTGTGCAGTGATTTTGGAGTAGGCATTTAACTCTAGACGACATGGGTGGTGACCATCAAATTTAGGCTACCGTATGTAGATTGCCTGTATGGTGGTATTTATCACGAGCGTTCCGTTATAATTGTTCAGTGAAGACAACGCCTACACACGGTGATTCGTTTGCTTTCTTGTCAATAAGAGGTCTGTCGCGTTTCATTGGCCATTGCACCTCTCCAAGTTATTTCTGTGACAATTCTAGGTCGATGAAAAGTTTAGATTTGGTGCAGATCGCAGATGGTGGCCAAGCCTGCATACAGTTGCAACCGTTAACAACATCGACATTAACGCTGGGTATGATGATCTAGTCTTCAGATTTTTTTAATTTACTTTATTCCAGAGGACACACCCATTACAATGGAATTGGAAGAGAAAGCAAAATATGGTAGGCTATACTTTTTATAATAACAAACGAACATGAAATGTGTTTTTGGCTAGCACTCAAGAGAGTGGCTGTCTGAAACAAGGTATTCTGTTTTCAGATTGTAATGTTTCTATTTTGGTTGCCGTTGACTGATTGTTCGCTGGCCCTGTCTAATTATCAGCAGTAGAAGGTTATGCTGCTGATAGTCTTCAAAGATTGCAGCACGATTTAAATTCAATGAATACTGTAATGTTAATGGCTTTGCTTCTAAAAACTATATATTTAAATTATGATGGACTGGAGTAGTGTATGTATGTCTATAAAGAAAACAGCGTTACAGCGCCATAGACTGACGGGTGTCAAGATTTTGCTTCTCCAGTTGCTACATTCTTCAGATTGGAATGGCAGGCAGGAGAATTAGTTAGCTCAGAATCAATACAGTGCTATATAACATCTATTATATGATTGTATGCTATACCTAAAACATGAGTATATGTTTATTATGACTAATACATGAATGGAAATTAAATGTAGCCTTAGCCTAACATGTTAACATTATTGTCCAGAGAGTGTGCATGGGCTGAGCATGCACTGGAGACACGCCCTTAATGGGCACTTTGCACCCACATAAACATAGAACTTTTTTTTTTTTTTTTGTAATAAAAATAAATCTGAGATACAAAATAAACGTGCACCCTACCCTACCCTTACATCTTGTTTGTTATAGCCTACTGTAAATCCATTTTGTATTTGATTTGTTTCCATACAGCAATGGCATGACAAATTGCCCCTTAACAGTTGTCTTTTCCCCTCTCCTGCCACAGCCATAAAGGCTTGATTTAGTTTTCCTTCTCTGTGCCATATTTGTCCCTGCCCGTCCCATAACCACTAGTTTCACATGACTTCCATGTACTAACACATAACCCCCACATCTAATTTAGGCATTATACTGTAAGTAACACAAATATGTAATTTCCAAGCCAACACAGAACTCAAAACAAAACAAGCAAATCAGTAGGATAATATTTGTTCTACAGTAGCACTCAAGGGAGTAATATGACTTGACAGGAAGTGCATTTGAGGCGTGATCTTGATGTAGTCTATAACACATGGCCGGACAACTATTTCACATCTTGGAATCATTTCAGGCTGAAACCTTAATGACAGGATTTAAACCGCAGCCTACAGACAGGCTCAGCTGTATATTATGTGTAATTATAAGACATATGTTTGAAAAGTGCTTTGAAATCCGAGCCTTATTCTCTCTGACCTCTGGGATTAAAAAAGTTTACTAAATTGAAGGTCTGTATGCTATATTTGAAGAGCTACTTTAAGGTTCATTCCATGCTTTCTATTAGAAAAACAAATATGACTCTGGCCTGAAATATTTTTGCTACTCAAGTGAAGCAGAATGTCAGGTCCCTCAGAGAAAGGCCCTGCGCCAAAGAGCCATGTGACATTCAAACATACTAATGAGTCTGCCAGAGTGCCAGTAGGCCTATTGGTGGATTGTGAGATGTTGGGGGACAGAGGGAACTCCCTGTTATGTTTGCATGCTTCTTCCATGGGCTTCCTTTACAAAATAGCCGTGTCTGTTGCCATTGGCTGTTCCCTCTGACCCCTTTTTTGTAATAGCTGTCAAATAGTGAAGCTACTGTACCAGCAGTGCCACTTAAGTGCCAAACAGTGTTATGCATTCATGCTAAATGCATTATTTTAGGTTCAAACCCCCTTTTTTTGGTAAGGGACTTTTCTATGCATTATGCCCAATCAATGTGTATAAAGTTAAATTCCTGTCTAGTCTGGGCCTTTTCAGGTTAAACCTTTATCTCTAAACATAGGTGTTCATATAGATATAAATCTATAGATAGATAACTATTAAAAATGCCTTATGTAGTACATTTACAGTAAGGTGTACAGTAGGCTATAGACACACATACTAACATGCACAAAATAACAGAGGAGCTCAGATTACAACACACATGAATATCATCATGTAGGCTGTTGCACATCATTGATTTACACTAACATGCATATTCACCTGTGCGATACAACTAGTAATTTAACGATTTAGTATAGCTATTGTACTACTAGCAGGCTAATTTGGACCAATCAGGAATGTTAAAACTAATTTATGCTCACTAGTTGTCATGCACCAAATTATTAGTTATCTCATTATTAGATTTCAGGTTAACTGTTTATCTGTAGAGGCTGAATGGCATCATAGTGCTACAAAGGCTGTTGTTCTAGTGTAATTCTACAACGCTTATCAGCACAGCAGCAGTAGCTTTATCAGCAGTCAGCACTTGCAGTATGTGTTGGTCTGGACAGACTACATGGCCACACGGATGATATATTTTAACTTTTGTACAACTACATTTTTGAAAAAGAAATGTTGGGATCATTTTAATTCTTAACCATTCTTAGCAAGTTTAGAAACAATGGGGTGTGTTGTGTTCTGTAGATTCATTAGTAGCGGGAAAGGCATTGTTACAACTCACCCACTTACTGCACTAAACGGCGCGTCAAGTGTTCTTTGGCTTTGACCTCGTAACTTTGTGCATGTGTCGCTGCCTGTCATGTGCTACCAGAGGAAAGATATTGCTGCTGGTTGTATGTAAAATCACAGGAAGCCACGTCACTGTTCTCTGTATGCAATCAGTCATTGTGCAGACGAGCTTGCTAAATAGTGTGGCATTTCATATGGCATAGAAGAGGACACACACACACACCACTGTGCACAGCAGTGGTTTTACTATTGGATTAGATCACTTGGAGAGAATGCTTTTAACAGATAAAAACCCATTTGCTAGTCCTGCTTCAAGCAACATCCCAATTATGTTTTCTTATGTGTATGTGTGTGTGTGTGTGTATCAAGGCATATCAGTACTCTTAAATCTATATTCATTATGACTTGATTGGAGTTCTACTGTATGTCAAATGCATATAATGCACTGCATAAGCATATAGGATACTACATTTAGATTTCTTTGCCTAATCTTTCTGTTGCTTATTTTACTGTATAACTAACTCCAACCATTTGAAACCTACAGTGTCTGTCATACTATTATATACATTCAACATACTGTACATGTAGAGAGGAAATACAGCGAGGTACAGTATTATGTTGCAGTATGTGTTGCCTGCCGGGTATTATGCTGGATACATGCTGTTCTCTGTTTATATGCACAAGCTTACTGTGGGTGGAAAGTGGGCCGCGCCATAGCGTAGCCCTGCCTATGGGCAATAACTTTGTTATAACAAGAGAAATGTCTGGATGGAAAATTGAAGTCATTTGAGCTGAATCCATTTAGTCAGCATCTGTAGAAAAGCTGCATACACACAGTAGAACACACAGTAATTTGACTCCTTTGTATACCCGCCATGTAAAGCCTTTCCTGACAGCTGAAGACTAGACTTCTACTAGTAGTATTTGCATGCCCAATGCCCAATGCAGTACTTCAATGTGCCCACAAGATGAGAGAAAACTCACAAGCTAGGAATGACATGATTTGTGCTATATGAATCATCATGTGCCCTAATGGGGGAGTGGTGGCCTTTAGCTAACAGTTAGCTGCTTTCTGCACACCTGAATCACATTATGTGTTCGTCACACCAATAGCACCAAACCAAAAGACCTCTCTGCAGCACCAACCATTCTCACTACTGGAGACTGGTGCAAGCTAATTCTGCCTTTTTTCTGAACACGTGTACATGTGTATCTGATAAGTGTGCACTTTACTCTCTGGCTCTCTCTAAATACTGAGTAGGGGAGTGGTCAGTCAAAAGGAAAAAGAAACAAAATGTGTCTCCACCCCTCTTGTTTTTCAGGACCACTCCCACTTTGAGATACTCTATACCTAGACTCTCACTCTCGCTCTGTCTCAAGAGAAACAAAGAGGAGTCTATCAGTGCTAGAAGACAGTAAGCTCCCTGTGCCAGCTACAGAAAAGGACATATCAGGGGAAGACAGGTGGACCACATTGGAGACAGCTGTAGAAAGCAAGCCAGTAGCAAAGCTGTGAGGTGGAGCTTTGTTGCCCTACTTGCCCACAACTGTTCAGAGACAGGTTGGACGGGTTTCTCTCTCATTTACACATGACTGCACCAGTGTAGGAAGAGGAAGTGAAGAGCAGCACCTGAACTGAAAAAAGAGAAACCAGGGCATTCCGTCATTGTTGGTCTTTGATATTAATCTCAAAATGCCTGGCGAGGAAACCTATTACGGAAAGGATGGTAACTACTGTTTTTCATGTTTCCTTTTTGTTACAGAATCAAAGCAGAAACAAGTGACAGTTTCTTTCTAAGAATGCTTATTGATTTGTCTTGGGGAAAGGAATTGGTATTTGTGTTTCATAGAAGAAAAGGGTGTGTGCGTGGGAAGCTGCAGGTCATGCAGGATTGCTGATTTAATACAGGTGTGTGTGATAGAATGTCAACAGCCTGTATCGTTGTAGCAGTTGCTTGTTAGCTTAAATGTTGCTGTTCTTAGAGATAAGATATGAAAATAGTTTTATGTATGTATCAAAACACTGGTGCCAAGAAACCAATGAAGTATCACTGCAACCTCATGTTTACTAGTTTTCTTTTGAGACATTGACTTATATTAGTATTTGTTCCATAATGGGGGAACCCTCATTGTGAAAGTTTTGCGCTAAATGAATATGACAACTGTTTTGTTTCTTTTCTGCTGAGAGGAAGCTGTGGTAGAAACATCTACCCCTCTGTAAAAGCTGTCTGTCTGGCATGCCGCAGCTTTCTCACTATACATTATTAATGTACTAAGAAAAACGCCACTGACAAAATCATGCAGCTCTGTCTAGACCCAGTGACTCAAGGGGTCAGGATGTGCTACGTATGGATGCTATGCTAGGATGAAGACCTTAAAAGATACAGTGCATATACAGTACCCTCATCTCAGCAGCTAAGGTTTTATACATCAGAGCTCTTTTTGTGTGGCCAGCCAATGTCTTTGTGGTTAGGATGGCAAATTCCATGTTGAATATCACCTTCCTTTGGCATGTTTGTCAAAACTAGTGTGTTCGGAAAGAGACTTAACCGTCTTATCAGAGGCCTGCAGTGTACCTGATAGACCACGCAGGCAATTCTAATCCTTTGACATCTCATAGCAGCCGAGAGCTGATTATAATACCAAGCCTAAACTGAATGCGCTTTCATGGGAAAATTGACAGTATTTTTATTCTAGTTGGTTGGTGGCTTTGCTGTTCCTATTTTATAGCCTACACAATGTGTTCTTTCTTTTAGAATCAGCTGAGTCAGACTAGGACTCACAGTTTCTTTACACACAGCTTATTATGAGCAAAGAAGATGAATAATGTCCTATTTTTATTTAATTTTGGCAGGTAAATGGTTGTTAAATCCATCTATTATAGGCTTCTTTTATTTGTGGCAGAAACGAAACATAACTTCCCATGAATTTCAAATGCTCCCCCTGTTGACTGTCCAAGGTATCTCAGGTTCATGTTTCCTTCTGTTTAGTCAACCTGGTGGAATGCGTGAGGTTTCCTGGTATGGTCAAATATAGCCTATTGTGTCAACTTTCACTATCTGTACAATGAAAGATTTCCCACTGCTGGTCACCAGACCAAAAGGGTGTCTAGCAGCCAAACCCTGTAATTGTGGTTAGATGTATGGTGGTATGATTCTGAGGTGACAGCTCTGTCATAACTATAGCACACAGTTTTGTAACATCCTGATGTAAAATTTAGAGCCAAGAACCTCTATTATTTTAAAAATTGAAAAGGGGGAGGAAGAAAAAAAAAACGAGTTTGAATTTTGTTTTTCACGTAGGTGAACCAAAGAAGTATGATCCCAACTTCAAAGGCCCAATTCACAACAGGTAAGAGACATTCCTATGAATACTGCCACCTATTTTTGTCATGCTGCACACAATCTTAACCATGTTTGTCTCCTATTTAATACATTGTAGGGGCTGTACAGACATTGCCTGTTGCATCTTGTTCATCCTGGCCATAGTGGGTTATTTCGCCGTGGGAATTCTTGGTAAGAAAAACAGCATTGCGCCTTCAGGAGCTGAAAGGGAAAAAATGCAAATTTAAGAACTGTAGGATTTGGAATGTCTTAATGGGATACAGAATACATCTGATAAGTGTAGTTTATTTGCTGCTGTGTACAGCAATATACACTGGGTATGGTAAATTCTCCCAGTTTATCTAGTGGCAATACTTATTTAAAATGGTTAAAATAATGTAGTCTGCATGGCAACTCTAGCATTTCTAATTAGGCCTTGCACAAAGACAATATATTCTTGTGGCTTCCATGTAGAACTTACTGTCCATACTGTAGAAAACTATCAAACACATTACCAAATATCCTCTAGGACTATTTGTCTATTGTAATTATCTGTTTATCTCCCAGCATGGACCCAAGGTGACCCCAGAAAGGTGATTTACCCGACAGACAGTAAAGGCCAGTTCTGTGGGCAGGCTGGCACCCCACTAGAGTAAGCAAGCTAGGCTATCTTGGTGTTTTTGTTTTGAAATGCCAACCTCTCTCCTGCCTTCACTGATTGTGTGTGTGTGTGCGTGCGTGTGCATAATAAACAGGAAGAAGCCGCTGTTGTTCTACTTTAACATCATGAAGTGTGCCAGTCCCATGGTGCTGCTGGAATTCCAGTGTCCTACCACACAGGTACCATAGTTACTCTACTGCCCATCAGTCTTAATGAGTAACAATTAATCTGTCTTGTCAGTGACTGGTTGCGTCGTAACACATAGCTGGGTTTACTCTAGGTCTAAAACGATTGATCTACTCTCTAGCACTGAATTTGTTGTTCCAATCTCAGATTTGTGTGGATACATGTCCCGACAAGTTCATGACGCTCGTCAATGCCTTCAATAGCCCCAAGGACTTTGCCTATTACAAAAACTTCTGCAATGAAGGCCTGACCAGTGCAATGGTGAGTGGAACACTACAGAACAATGACCTAACAAGCTCATCTATACAGATGTAATGTTATTTCAAGAAATCTTACCAAGCACATTTTCACTTGTTCCATTGGCATATTTATTTACTTATGAGCAAATCTGACATTGTATTCATAATTCTTTTTTTAAGCTTATTTTTGAAGAGCCATTTTTTTGCAGTGAATGCTGCTGGAATGCTATGTCTCCTAAACCTTCATGAACATGTTTCTTGTTGTCACAGAGAGTACCAGACATCTTGAAGGCACGTCTGTGTCCTGCTATGCTCACCCCCAGCAAGCCATGTGAGTTGATGTTTTGTTTCTGTCTTTGAAATGACTCGTGTTTTTCACTCTGGACCGAGTACTTGGAAGGAACTGGGTTTTGTTCAGCAGACAATATTCTGGAACGTGTTTATTTTTTTGGGTGAATGTGTGGTTCAAGTGTACTGAACTATATTCCTGGATGCAGATGAAGAAACCAATTAGTGAAGTCCTTTTTATTCTGTTTGGTTGCAATGACTTGTTAGGCTCATCTCCCCTGCTCCATTTCAGTCACCCAGAGGTGCTTCCCAGCACTGGGCCAGAAGGGAGGGAAGATCACGGTTGGAAACACCACACAATTTGATGATGGATCTGGAACCATGAGAGACGCCAAAGACCTAGTAGATGGAGTCAAGTTAGTACAGCATTTACACTTAGTACAGCATTTACACTAAGTCGCTGGTTCGAAGCCCGCTAACTCCTCAGTGTCGAGGTGTCCTTGAGCAAGGCACCTAACTGCTCCTGGTGGTCAGGTAACACCTTGCGTGTGTGTGCGCGCGTGTGTGTGAATCCTGTATAGCAGTTTGAGTGGCCGGAAGGTTAGAAAAGAGATATATAATTTACACATTACACACACTTCCACCCCCATTTACATTATCATTAAAGATACCGGTAGTCAAAGTCTTCAAAATGTTACATCTTTACATTACTTTATCCTGTACTTCAACTTGCCACCATCTATGGGAAAGTTGCAGCACCTTGCAGCATGCGAACGGTCTTCAAGTCTTAGTTTGTTTAGTGAGCCTTGTGCGTGTTTTAGAGCCTTGTGACAGAAGCCCGGTGATCTCATCATTACTACAACTGGCTTATGTTTCCCACAGGAATGCCACTGTGGTGATTGAGGCTCGCCAGGTGGTGATGAAGATCTTTGAGGATTACACACATTCCTGGTACTGGATCCTCATGTAAGTCCCACTTCCTCTGGTAATTAAAGCGTTCATCACAAGAAGTGCAGTCAAGTGTCTCTGGCTACATTTACATGCACACTAGCATTCCACTATTATTCCGACTATGGATATATCAATATTCCGAATTTGATAGGTGTTATGTAAATGGAAAATTTCGTTTGGATATTCTAAATGTATAATATTCCGATTAAGACATCTGGGATATGCCGCTATTATTTGGGTTTTAGGAGCATGTATACAGCAGATTCAGAATATGAGTCTCAAGTGGGGTTTTTACTGCAATTCACGACATTGGGTCTTTTTTACAGTAACGTGCAGAAACCTTTTGAAAAATATCCTATTTTGTTGCAAAATAGCCCAAGCAGCTCCAGCCATTCTATTTTCCTATATACGAACATTATTGCAGTTTGAAAAGTAGAGAAATTCCTCTAAGTTATTTAATGGGAATAACTTTAGGATGTATAACTCAGCTGCATATAAACTAACATGTTAGTGGAATATTCATTTTAAGCAGACATGTAAACATCTTGGTAGGAACTAGGAATATTTGTCAAAAATAAGGGCAAAAACCGAAATATTGTATTATATATGTAAACGTAACCACTGTCTCTATTGCTTCCATACTGTTTCCCAGAGGGCTAGTGATTGCGATGCTTACCAGCCTCCTCTTCATCGTCCTCCTTCGCTACCTGGCAGGCATTATGGTCTGGGTTATGATCGTCATGGTGATACTTGTCATAGGCTATGGTAAGACATGGGAAAATAATCGGTAACATCGACTATATTACATTAATGTGCTCCCCATCCCCTATTTTTGGGTGATCATGGTTCAAAAAGTTGCAGAAACACTTTGACAACATGGAAATAATCGTATTTACACCTTTTGACAAGCCATATGTAAAACACATTTTTGAAATGTTGCATGGTTTATTTATTTTGTACTAAAGACTTGGAAGACAGGCTATGGGGAGTTCTTGTCTTACAACCATGTTCATCCGCCTCTGTTAGGGATCTTCCACTGCAGCATGGAGTATGTGTCGCTGAAGGGAACACCTGGTGCTAATGTGACCTTACAAGATCTGGGCTTCCAGACTGATTTCCACGTCTACTTGCAGATCAGACAAACCTGGCTGGCCTTCGGTGAGTAGGCTACAAGACACAGAGAAATGGCTGCCGGCTCCAGCATTGATTTTCACACGTCACTCTTCACATTTGTGAATTGTGACGTGTATCACGAAATACATTTGTGAATCACATAATTAGATTTATTTGTGAATTATCAAAGTAATCCATACTTACATTTCCTAAGTTTAAACATAAGTAAATTTATTTCTATAGTAATTATTTCTGTGTGTTTGTGTGAGAGAGGAAAATCAAAGCTAACATTTATAACCTTACAATGTATCTTGTTAATCCGTTTGCTGCTTATCACCTTAACTCACAAGTTCTTTCTAATATTTATGTTGGTAGCTCAACATGTATCTATTACAATGTTTCAAGCTGGCAAAGCCGTTGTGCTCAGGGTCCTCCTGAGGGCCATGAGGTCAGACTCTCTCGGCGTCCTCACTGTAGCTCTCTCTGTCCTGCCCTACAGTGATCATCCTGGCCATCGTGGAGGTCGTGATAATCCTGCTGCTCATCTTCCTCCGCAAACGCATCCTCGTCGCCATCGCTCTCATCAAGGAAGCCAGCAGGTCAGCCCTCACTTTAGTGG
The DNA here is from genome assembly GCA_027564755.1 of Amblyopsis hoosieri. Classification (NCBI taxonomy): domain Eukaryota; kingdom Metazoa; phylum Chordata; class Actinopteri; order Percopsiformes; family Amblyopsidae; genus Amblyopsis; species Amblyopsis hoosieri. Next base: position 16,792 of record JAODUE010010544.1, on the reverse strand, counting down.
TGGGCCCTCAGAATTACATTTGGGGGGGGGGGGGTTGATTTTTGAGGGCCTGGCAATATTGGCTTCAAATGTGCTCATGTTCTCATGGCAAAGCCTCTGATGTCATGGAGATTACATTATGGATGGTGTTTGTTTTTTTCTTCTTCCCCAGGGCCATTGGCCACGTGATGTCTTCCCTTTTCTACCCCCTCTTCACCTTTGGCCTCCTGGCCGTAGTCATCGCCTACTGGGCAGTTACTGCTGTGTATCCTCAGTTTACAGCGACGAGTGCGTATATCAACTGATATTGTAGTTTAATTGTAACCAAAGGCTTGGAGAAACCAACTTGTGTGACTGAAGGGCTACTGACTGCTTCCTTATAACAAAGCACTATTACTACATACAATGTAACACTCCCTCTGTAAACAGCTAGGTTTATAGTGCATCAGCTGTGTTGCGACTGTGGAGCCATCTAGTGGTCAACAGGGTAATCCTGAAATGTTAGTTTAGCTGTGAATTTGCTTAATACTATTGTCGATACTATTACCACAGTCCTTGACAGTTGGTCAGTTTCTTGTCCACGTCCAACGTGGCAGTCTATAAAGTCTTCAATGAGACGGTCTGCGAGTACTCCAGGAATACATGCGACCCAGCTGTGAGTTGTTTACACTGTACAAACGTACATAACCATGTTGTCGGCAGACGGTTTGATCCAGTTGTGTGTGTGCAGAACTTCGCCACCTCTCCAATGAAAGCAGCGTGTCCAGATGCACAGTGCCTGTTTGCCTTCTATGGCGGTGAGACGGTGTACCACAAGTACCTCATAGGCCTGCAGTTCTACAACGTCTTCCTCTTCTTCTGGTGTGCCAACTTTGTGACCGCCCTGGGGCAGATGACACTGGCCGGGGCCTTCGCCTCCTACTACTGGGCCTTCGTCAAGCCCGACGACATGCCCGCGTTCCCCGTCTTCTCTGCCCTGGGCAGATCTCTCAGGTGTGTGTGTGTGTGTGTGTGTAGGTGTGTGTGTGTAGGTGTGTGTGTAGGTGTGTGTGTAGGTGTGTGTGTGTGTGTGTGTGTGTGTGTGTGTGAATATAAGTCCTATATTGTACATTATATTTTCCTTTTTTCCATGTTCCACTACTTTCTGTCTTTTTTTAAATTATGTTGTAATGGGACACTCTGACATTTTGTTCCCGTGTGTATATAACTGACTTGCTTTGTTTGAAAACTATGGGGGGTTGGGGCAGTTTTGTGTGTGTGTGTGTGTGTGTACTCACACAGGGAGTAGCATTGCCCGTTTAACACACAGCACTTTCCCAGGTACCACACAGGTTCCCTGGCGTTCGGCTCCCTCATTCTTGCCATCGTTCAGATCATCCGAGTTTTTCTGGAGTACCTGGACCACAAGCTTAAAGGTCTGTCATCTCTAATGTTTCCTAACGCCAGCTGGTGATACGTGTGTCTGGGATGTCAATGATTTCCGCTTGTCAAGTCCTTGGCTTAAAAACCTAAACTTGAATGTACTGACTGAAGGAATTTAACTTTTGACAATTCTAATGTTTGTTCTATCAGAATATTTGCAGAATCAGGGTTGTATTTAACTAAGGTATTTTGTGTATGTAATCTTATCTATATAACTTGCTTGTAGATGCTTTAGAAGGATTTTTTTTTTTTCATCAAATGTTTCTGCGGTGGCCTTTTATGAAAAATTGGGGAGGAAGGAAGCTAGTTTTATACCAGATACAGTATGTGACATCCTTGTAAATATGTTGTTAGTATAGCCCCAGAATAAGTTATTTTTCTAAAATGTGCTTATTTAAATTTTCTTGGAAACAGGAGCACAGAATGGATGCGTCAAGTTCCTTCTGTGTTGTCTCAAGTGCTGCTTCTGGTGCCTGGAGAAATTTATCAAGTTTATCAACCGAAATGCCTACATTATGGTGTGTGTGATTGCTTGCTTTTATCAAATTATGACTATATTTGATGTCATGACATCTGCTTGTCACTAGGTGGCAGTGTGGTACAATCTTTGCATTTGGGATTATAATGGATAAACACATTATCCTAATGTACTGTATTTTATGTCTATTTGACACTAGGTGGCAATTTATGGTAAAAACTTCTGCACGTCTGCCAGAGATGCCTTCTTCCTGCTTATGAGGAACATGATCAGGTGAGTACAAATGGTATTCCTGCTAAACATTCAAATATTTGTTTGTTTCTATCTGACTGTCGGTTGGTCTTTCAGGGTAGCTGTCTTGGACAAAGTGACAGATTTCCTGCTGTTCTTGGGCAAACTGCTCATTGTTGGACTTGTGGGTAAGCAACTTAGCAGGCTTTGCAATATGTTTAACCATCTTAAATAATAACGAACAGTAAACTGTTTTTGTTTTCAATCTAGGAATCTTTGCATTTTTCTTCTTCTCTGGGAGAGTGAAGGCCTTTGAGAACACAGCACCTAACCTCCACTATTACTGGGTTCCCATCCTGGTATGTATAAGGTGTAGGACTTGTACCATAAGGCCCGTATTCAGCGGCCTTCTCAGACTATACCTTGTCTGGGGTATTTTGATGGTGTGTTCCTTCCATATTTGATCACTCTGGATGTTCTGATATAGCACCAGGTGTAACCACTGTTTTACATCAGTTCTGGTGTCTAATTTTGACCCTCTGCTTCTGCCCAATAGACAGTGGTGGTTGGATCTTACCTTATAGCCCACGGTTTCTTCAGTGTGTACGCCATGTGTGTCGACACACTCTTCCTCTGCTTCTGTAAGTAGTAGACACATCAGACTGTATTGTGTATTGCAATGTGATTGAGTGACACACACACACACGTATCTTACAAAGGGACATTGCACTTACAAAGAAAGCTAATGGAATGGCTAACCATTTAATGATTAGGAGGATACATTTGACTGTTATTGTGTTGGGCTAGTTCTGAAGTGCATGCTAATGCTGGTGTGCTTCAACTCTGTCTTTGTGGTGTGCTGCTCTACCTAGCTAACTGTGGCAATTGAACGCTTGGCTTGCAATGTCTAAAGTTTCCCGTGGGTGCCTTTTTTACTCACTCTTAACTCTGTTTCTGTCTCTCTCCCTTCCTTGAACGCACCACCTCAACCTCTTGCCCAACTGCCTCTCTCAACCTCCTCATTTCACTAACACCCTCTTGCCACAACTCCTAACACACACACACACACACACACACGCATACATACTTTTGGTGTATTAAGGCGAAGATCTGGAGCGCAACGATGGCTCACCCGAGAGACCCTATTACATGTCGTCTACGCTCCACGACATTCTGTGGAAGAGCGGGGCAGAAGATCCTCGTCCAGCTGCTCCGCCTCATGACAAAGACCTCCAGCAGACGGAGACATAGTTAGGAGTGCCACAGTGGGGGAAGATGTTAGAGGCGTGTCGACGCTGGAGACATTGTGTAGATTCAGTGTTACTTTGGCATTCTATTGATCCCCAATGGACAGTCGTTTCTCTTTCACACTGCATCTTCTGCATGTAGATGGGAGTATTGGTTTAAAGCCCCATCTCTGGAGCTGGTGGGGATTTAATGCCTAGCAAGGATGGTGACGTTTTAACATTAGCCTGAATACTTAATAACACGGGGCACCTGGGCACAACCAATTACAACATGCAATTAATTTACTTCTGCCTGTATTTAACAAGAGAACAGGAGATACACAGTAGGCATGTGCTGGTTTGATAGAATGTCAAGGGTCTCCAGGAAGTGTATTGCAATATGCAGATTTACTCTATTTGATACATACATACATACATGCATACATACATACATACACACGCAAAATGTGCGTGATGAGGTCCTATTGGAAATGTTCAAGGATTCAGTACAGTATAAGATTTTCTTTAGAACCTATGCTTTTCCTTTCCAATTGGAATTGGTTGCTTAGACTCTTATGGATCCTACTGGCTGGCTATGTGCCAATTATGGTTTTTGACACAATGGCAAACAGTTGCATTATGTTCATGTTATGGAATGGATAAGCATACTTGTTTGTTGCCTTATTAAAGAAATGGTATTTCGACCACTGCCTCTGGAAATGGAACACCGAAACCAATTATGTGCCTGTGTTAGGTCAGTTTGACTTCTTCATTGTGGTCGTTTACAATTTGCACTCAAAACCAGGAGTTGATTAACACTACTGTAATGTGCACTACTGTATGTTAAAGCACTGTTTTTACTTTAAGTCTTAATTAATTTATATTGTACTTAGTTTAAATCACTGAATATTGGTTGGTGATTGTCTTTTTTTATGTTTACTAATCCTATATGTGGGGAATTCTTACTATTAAACTGCTATGCACATTCATACATTTTTGCCATGACAGATGTGCCTTGCTGCATGAAGTAAAGAGGTTTCAGGTTTAATTGACTTAATTGATTGTGCACTATGGTAGTAAAGGCATATTCATTAAAGCTACAATTGTCTCATGTATGCTGTTATTGAATTGTTTTTCTGTGTGGATTGGAAAATAGCAGGTACTTATTTCTTCAATTATTTCTTATAGATTTCCAAAATAAATCACAAGTCCTACACTGTAAATCCAGCCTTTTTGCTCTGGAAGTGCTACATTAAGTAATCAATGCATGTAAATGTCTGAAAGTGAAGCTGTGACTCAGATTTATTGTTTTAATGGAACTGTCCTTTCCTCCCCTTTTTAGTGGAGGATCTTGAGAGGAATGACGGCAGTCCGGAAAGGCCCTATCTGATGCCAGAAAGCCTCCGGAATATTCTGAATAAGAACAACAAGACTCAAGCTGCCCAGTGACCTCCACCGCCTCAGAGTCAAAGCACTTTTAACAGGCAAGACTCCAAGCTAGGCTCCATATCAGTCGTTATGGAATGTAGAATATGCCTTTTAAAGAATCTCATACTGTCTGTCAGTGCCTATGTGACCAGCGTCCAGTAGAAGTGATTCCCAATCCATTGTATTGTTAATTGAAGTGTATTTTTGTCATGGTTGGGTATTGTATTTGAAGCAAAACAGGCCTGCTTTAAAAATTAACAAAATGTTACAGAAACAAGTCAAAGTGTGGGTGGGATTGTTCATTGTATACAGTATATCTGCTTTATTATCTGCTGTGTTTGTTAATTGTTTTGAGTGTTATATATCAATTGAGCACAGGGCATATATTCAGCTGACTGTAGATAACTAGAAAATGTATCTGTGCCTTGTTTATTTCAATCATTTAACCTTTTTATGATAGCTGCGACATCAAAATATTTTATGACGTTACCATTACAAAGCTATAGCAAAGCCATAACGCACTAAAGAGTTGTCAGCCTTAACAATCTAATGTTACAGTGCAACCTGGTTAGGAGATATAAATGTAAGATGTCAAAATCTTTTATAGGTAAACTGGGGAGGGGCGCAATTTGTGTGAGCATGTTTTGTTTTTAATACATTTTTTGTTTTAATAAAATTTTGTATATAAGTAACTGTGTACATTTGTCTTTGTTGTATTTGCTGTTCAATATTTTGACCATGAGATGGCGTGCATAAACACAATTTTCAAGTGTTTCACCACATTGTCCCACTACAGATAAGGCGGTCTGGATTCTTCAAAGGTAAGAGACTGATCACCTGATGGGATTTACGTGTCAAGTGACAGCTGACGTTTCTACATTCCTAGATCACACCAGTGTCACTCTACGTTTCTACATTCTTCAAGGATTTCTGGTAAAGCGTTTCACATAAGCAATACATCAGTACGATTATCTCCCGCATTTCCTGTCTCTCTTCACTGTCCTACAAAGGCAAAAAGCCCCCAAAACAGGAAGAAGGCAAGCCACAGGAGGCAGTGTTCTGCTGGGAAACCTTGGGTCCTGTTATTCATGTTGAATAATACTTTTTACACGTACTGTACCACCTACTTAAGCGTTGTGGCAGACCATGTACATTTGTTCATGGAAATTCCCTGATGGCATTGGCTTCTCTAAGAAAGGATAATGCACCCTGCCACTAAGCAAAAATGCTTCAGAAGTGGTTTGAGGAAAATGAGTTCAGGGTGTTCACTTTGCCTCCAAATTCCCCAGATCTCAATCCAATGTGCATCTGTGGGAAGTCTTTGTGCCAGATACCACCGCACTTCTTCAGAGGTCTAGTGGAGTCCATGCCTGGGTCGGTCAGGGCTGTTTTGGTAGCAAAGGTGGGACCTACACAATATTAGGCAGGTGGTCATAATGTTCTGGCTGATCGGTGTATGTCATGTTTTGAGGGAGCATGCAACTGGCGTGCTGACTGCAAGAATGTCAACCATAATGTAATAATTGTTCAAGATAAAACTGCAAGGCACAGCCTGTGCAATAATCATGGTCTTTAATTAGCATCTTGATATGGCACCTGTCAGGTGAATATATTGCCAAAGGTGAAGTGCTCATTGAAACAGATTTCAAATTATGAACAAAGTCAATAATTTAAATGTTTTTTTGCCTTGGGGAAGTCTAAAGCAAAAACAGGTTTTGATTTACTTCTAATAAAAGTGCTGCTCGTTGGACACACGTTCACACTTAACCAGTTGTCTTATGCTGCTGTAGTTGTTTAAGAAACAGAGTGATCGTTTGACTTCTGAATAACAGGCCGATTGTTTTCTTAGTGGTGACTATATGCGTCAGAGATCCCAAGTGGCGTTATTCACTGGCCAGTAACTAAAATGGATTCCTTTCATTCCAGCCTTGCGATGAAGCGGTTGGTATCAGAGCGATTGTGTCATTAGCAGGAGGGCTGTACAAGTGCATACCATAAACTGTCTGCTATGCACTTGGTGATGTGACTGTGTCCCTGCATTCCATAGATATGTCATCTTCATAACACACACATGGTGGTGATATGCCTATACTGCATGAGATTTCGCTGATTAACATCCACATTTTGGGGTAGGTGCATGGATATCCTTACAACCAAACCAAAAAGTTGTAATGAGCTTCTAGATTCCCAGTCCCTGTTCGTAAAAGATCTCTAAGTCCTCATGTGTAATATGACAGAGACATATCCCTAATGTCAAATTCAGTGAGTGAATTTTAACTGTTAAAATGTAGTCTTCCTTTGTGTAATTCTCACTTGTGTCTAATTCAGATATGGATGCAAATAAGAACTAAATATGACATTAAAATTAAGAGTTTCAATTGCATGAAGATAATCACTTTAAAATCATTACCATTGGTACATTATTATACTAAATGAGTTTGCTTTTTATGGTTGCTTAAGTGTCTGCTAAATGACTAAACTTTAATATAGGCTAGACTTTGCTATCCTGGCATATTATACCATTGAACTATCTTTGTCTCTCACAGAATTAGTTTTTAGATCCTGTTCAACACTATTAAATCACTACAACATGAATTAATTGAGTAATTGATTTATGTATGAGGATCATGTGTTGCAGTGTTCTACTCTGATACATAAAAGCAAGGTCAAAGTCTTTGTGTGTTCACAAGTGGTCATATGTGATTATACTGTAATTCACTCATAACGATTCGTGTCCATCTAACAGTGTAGCCTACTGTCCCAGTTACATTGCATAATGTTCTTTGTCTTACATAATATGTATGACCTGTTTTTATTATAATTGTGTTTTGTGTTATTGTTTGCTGCTTTCAGAAGGGAGAGAGATAGAGAGAGAGCTTATATTGTTTATAGTGAAAACAGATCTCCTAAAGGCCAAGACCAATGGTTCACAGCCACACTTCTGCCAGACATGCAGGACATCTACTGTGCACCCTGAGACTGTTCCCCGCGTAAGCCCCAAGTTTGTTCACATTTTTTCTCATTTCAATTATATTTATTTAAAATGAGACGCGTAAAGGTGCTTTTATTGTCACATACACATATTCTGTATGTTGCGAAATTCATCCTCTGCATTTAACCCATCCCTCAAGGGAGCAGTTACAATGTTACAATGACTGTTTAGCCAAGTTATATTAAAGGCTTTTTTTCTTATATCCTCTTGAGAGTATCCTCTCAGACCACAAATATTCAAGGTTCCCTGCACTGAAGAGCACATAGGTATACTTTTCTGATTCCCATCCAGCACTCTACACTCACTGTTTATTGTATTGCATATTTATTTCTTTAATTATTTTGTTATTTAATAATAATTAATAATAATACAAGGACATCTTACATAGTAAATACATAGATATAAAACTGTAGATATATAATGTGTATTATATTCGCAGCTCAGCATTTCAAACAGTAATGTGTAAATACTGTTAATACAGTAGGGCTAATACTTTTCTGCAGTGCAACCCAGTTCAGTAAGATCATGGGAATTTGAGAATGTCTGAATTGTCATCTGAAATACAATAAATAGGCCTATGTTGCTTAGCCTACGTAACTAAATCGTATTATAAACCCGATTTCAAATGTAATTTACGTGCTTCATTTAGATCCCTAATATAAATACAACTAAATAGCCTATAGCCTAATTTGAGAAAATGTGTCACTTAGGATGCTGTGCCGACATCAGTCAAGAAACATTTTGGCTGGGGGAGCAATAGTGGCACAACATCGGCGCGCCCCCTACTGGAAGTCACGCACATATTCACACGACCTTATAAACACCCACACTGTGTATATCGCTATACGTTTTTGCGGAGACTTTCAAGCGCGCCACACGCTTCCACGGCGATTAGCCTATAGTAGGCCTATCAGTGATTTATCGAACATAAACCGTGGATTGATTGATCTTAGTGTAGGCTACTACCACTACGGAAATTAATATTTTACACAACGTTTCTAACGATTATAGACGCCAAATGAATGTAGCCTAGTTCCAAAGAAAACATGTCTATATACAGCCTGCATATCTAGGCTATTTCATTTACAGTAACTAGATGGATCCGTAAACGAGTAGTCTGTTCTCTCTTGTTAAATCGATATTCTATAGCCGTTTGAGTTTATTCGAGGTTCTTGTTAAGATCATGGAAAGTAGCTCTCCTTGAACGAGTCAGAGCAGAAATGGGAAAATGGGAGTTAACAATGGTGAGTGAAATTCAAAATTTAATTAAATTATACGTTTTGAATTGAAATGAGAAAGTAACATAAATGTCAATCTTAAACGACACTGGGTTCATTATGAGTTTTGGTATGGAACACAATTATGCTTTTAATCTACCCTAGAGGATATGCTTTCATGCATTTCAGCAAGTAGCCTATTCAGCTACAGATAGAAGACATTATGCAATTAAGATGAATCTATATAATAAGTGTTATTTATGTTGCCTTTAGATGCTAATCTCCTTTTGCCTTCAATGGAAGAAATTAGCCCTCCTATTGTTTGTCTACTCATCAATAATCTTACATGCGCGCACACACACACACACACACACACACACACACACAAACCACATTCTATAGATACTTAGGTGGCAGGCATGACCAAATATTTGTTTGCGTGTTTAGTTGACATACATACAACTGATGGAGCCTACAAAGTGCAGAATTTGATTCACAGGATAATGGGCAAAACTGTTTTTTTGTACAATTAAGTGTCTGTGAAATGCTTATGCAGCAAACAACATATGTTCTGTCTGTAAAACCATGATGGATATCTTTCCTCTATAATTTAGGGGGTGAGGCATGCCTGAGCTTTGCATATTGTTGACTGAGTGTTTAGAAATCCAATTAAAGAGCCAGGGAAAAGTCTAGACATCCCAATATGCTGAAGTATGTAATATGCATCAACCAATGTTAGTACCCAAGTACCAGGCTCTCAAAAGGGTAGTATTTCTTAATTTAAATTCTCTTTAAACTACAGTATATCCTGAATGACTAGTCTGATGTGGCCTATATGTTGTTATACAGTATGATTTTAGATTGTTGCTGTTGTGTGAAATTCTTTCTTCTGCACCGTTCCATATAACTTTATGCGACAGTTCATTATGCTATCAACTAGCAAAGCCTGACATTTTCACTGTGGACAATATTTGCATTTAAATGCTGTCTCTCTGCATAATAAATATGCAAATATAGTTGAGCTCTCTGCAGCAGCTGTTGTCAAACCACAGAGAAGGCTAAAATTAAAACAAAAACCAATCAGGGCATTTTGCCGGGTTATAGTTCTCAATCCTCATTGATCAAGAGGACAGTTGACAGAAATAATAACTTGTTGACATGTATAGTGTTTAGTGTGTTGTTTTAACATTTCACTTAGTAACCTTTAATACCCTATTTGTCCTCAAAACATGCAGAGTTTAAGAGAAACCTTCCAAATACCTAGAAACCCAAAGATACTTAATTAAAATGTGAAAATTCAAATGTAATGCTAGTAAATGTCATGTTTGTGTGTTCACCAAATACATGAGGCACTATGCCACTCAGACATCTAAATTACATGCCAACTTTCAGGTATATAATTGGCTACTGTTGAAATAGTGTTTATGACTAAACTAAACACAACCTTAATGCTTAGAGTTGTGTGGCATCACTGACAGGCTTACTGGGGTGGTTTATTGGTGTGTCTGTTGGTTTGCCAGTCTGTGGCTATAGAGGTTTTGCAGCTACAGTATTTTATGATCCTTATGGGCCAGCCTCTACTTTGTTTTGACCAGAAACATATAAATAATGGCTACTGTCACGGGGATACCTGTAGGCTCTACTTGTGGCTTACAATGTACAAGGGCAACTTCAGCAGATTAGTTTGTTTTCTAATGCAAGTGCCACCTGCTGCCGTAATGTGTTGTCCTAAAGGTGTAGTACGTAGCATTTTACCTCAAATGAAAACAACATGTGCGTGGGACGGGACTCTTACGTCATTTATCTTGAACTCTTCCCCCTGCCCTAGAATCCAGTTCAGGAGTGGGGTGAGGAGATAGAGGATGGAGCGGTGTATGGAATCACCTTGCGTCGAGAGCCTGTTCTCCCATCCCCAAACATCAGCAGGACAGAGCCATGCTGTGCCTTCGTCCAGTACCGGACCTACAAGGTCCGGCGTCTGAAAGCAGCTACTCTGGAGCGGCTGGTGAATCACCTCATAGACCCGGCATGCCAAGAACAGGACTATAGACGGATCTTTCTGTCCACATACAGAACCTTCACCTGCACAGCAGCTCTCATACAGCTGCTCTTTCACAGGTATAATAGTCTCCCAGTGGTTTTATCTTTTTAAAATAAATTCAGCTCAAGACCCTCAGATATAAGTCTGTCTCTTTAACAGCTATCAAAGCAAAAACAAACTTCACAAAAACACTTATTAACACTTGTATAAACAATTATCTAAGTCACCATATTGCGTCACGGCATGTTTTTAGCATTGTTTCCCTGACAAAGCAACCACCTTCAGTACCTTTGATGTAATGATAATAGGCACACATTGCTGTTCCTCTGGCCTTTCAACAACAGCAATTACAGACAGTGGCTTTCAGTTGTGGCTGAGCTGAGGTCAGGTTCAGAATAGCTACTAGACTGGCATACATAGAGAGAAAATAGATGATGGTCTTGACTCACGGTGCAGTGATATGTGTTTAACTGCCTCCCTGTTTGCTGTCCTTAGAGAAAATGCTGCCTCAGAGCTGGCCAACAGTGACTATTTCAGTAGGTGGGTGAACAATGTTTTCTGTTAAAATCTGTAAAAGCATTACACTATATGAAATGCAGTGACATGAAACATGAAAGCAACATTGCAACAGTGACGTTTGGGATGAAGTACTCTGTTTAGACAACTCTAGAATGCTGTTTGAGGAACTGGCACATAGTGGTTCTGATGTTCTACTATTGGAGCTCTTCCAATTGCCAAACTGTAATACAAATCCAGGAATAACTAATGTATTTATTGTCTCATATTAGACAAGGTGCCATAGGGTTTTCATTTCTAATAAAATGTACTGTGCAGCTTGACTGCACAAGATGAAAGCTTAAACCTTGGACTTCCAACGCAACGGGAAATAAGCCACGGTTACACATTCTGTGCTAATCCCATTAAGTGTCTTTTTTTTTCTTTAACTAATATTTCACCAGGTTGGTTTAACTGAGACTACTATCTTCTTTAGCAAGAGAGACCTGGCCAAAACAGAAGCACATCTCACACACACACACACACACACACACACACAGGCACGCACGCACACACACACACACACACACACACACAGAATAGATCACAGATTTACATTAAATATACATTAATTTGTGAAATGAGGCAAGAATGGACACTAAACAGTTTAGAGTTATGTTACAGGTCTATTGTCCTTGATTGTACTGAAAAAGTCTTACAATTTGTCAGTACATTTACCAATGCACTGTTAAAGGTGTTACTGTTGTGTTTTCGTGAGACACATCAATCAAAATAGAGATGCAGTTTCACCCTGAATGCCACTACAGTTGTTGTTGACGTAGTCTAACTGGGTGTTCCCCACCTCCATTCTGCCTTGTCTCTCCCAGTCCTCTGCTGGCCTTTGTCCAGACATGGCTGGACGAGTACAGCGAAGACTTTAGGGACCCTCCACAGCACTCCTCGCTGAGGCTTCTGTTGGACCACCTGCGGATCAGCTCAGCTGTGGCTGATAACATACGCAGCCAACCCAACTTCTGCTCCTTGGCTGGGCAAGCCGAGGCACTGCTCAAGACCTTCCAGAAAGAAGGTATACTCTCAACATGTAACCAGGGCTAATAGTACTGACTGGTAAACAATGGTACATTGTTGGTGCTGCATATATGGCAGGCATGTATATCAGTAGATGCTGAGATACTCTCTGTAGGCAATTTTGGCATGTTTACCTTCAAAAATTCATGGACATATACATTTCTGTTTGTTCTACATGTAACTGGAGATTGTAGATTTAGTTGAAAATTATTATTTTGTGTTATATTCAACCACCAATCTCTGTTATTTTTTCTGCTAGAACGCAAGAAAAGCAGTTGCTCTGCAAAGGCAGAAGTGGCCCAGGATGGGGAGGGTTCTATTGAGGACAGCTCAGAATGTGAGAACTCTCTAGATCAAGCGGACATCATGGACTTCTCTGTCTCTGCCCTGGCAGAGCAGCTCACGCAGATGGACTCTGTACGTTTAAAGTCTCCTTTGTTTCTCCTATATTTTGACGTAATTCAAAAGTAAAGCCCTTTGAGACTAATTAAGTAAAGTAAAAGTAAAGCCCTTTGAGGTTAAGGGCTATAAAAATAAACTTGACTTGATTTAATAGTTTAGCATTTTCTTTCTTTGACATTTTCACTGCAAACATAGGAATAGTATTCCAATTGGATGTGTACTGTGAGGCGATGCTAGTGATTAAATTCATCCCACTTTATGGGCTGTCCAGGCCCTCTTTGTCAAAGTGGTTCCCTACCAGTGTCTGGGCTGCGTGTGGTCTCAGCGAGACAAGAAAGAGCACCTATCTCCCACCATCTGGGCCACCATTGCCCAGTTCAACGCCATCACTAACCGGGTCATCACCTCCCTGCTCTGCTTCAGCCCCAGCTCCGCCCGCAGACCCCCCACCACGCCAGTGCAACGCGCACGCATCATCGAGAAGTGGATCAGAGTGGCGCAGGTCTGGGAAAGCTGCCTGGCTTCTTTAGGCAATATTTAAAGTAGTGTGTGTGTGTGTGTGTGTGTGTGTGTGTGTGTGTGTCAAAACGTGTAGAATTCAAATCTGCTCGTTTTCGGCAGGGTGCCCTATTTGCTTATGTTCAGTATGTTTACATGCACAGTACCTGGTATAATATTTGAGTTTAGCCTCTAATTGCGTTCATGGACACCGTAACGAAAGCCGCACTGATGTTTGAATATATTCAAAGATTGTGTTTGTGTGAAGCTTCAATTCCTGTCTGCGTTTAAGGATATTTTATCAGACAGTGTTGCTTTCCATTTAAGGGTGTTAAATGCACACTGCAACAATAACAAAAACAAATGAATACGTGCTGCACAATATAAATAATCCATATAAGCCATGAAGAAGCACCACTGAGAAGGCAACTAAAAAAAAAGTGCTGATGGTGCAGTCCATAGTTCAATAAGAGTCAATGGGTTATCTGTTGACCTTGGTTAATACTGTTTATGTTTACTATACAGGAGTGTCGTCAGCTGAAAAACTTCTCCTCTCTGAAGGCGATCTTGTCAGCCCTGCAGTCCAATGCCGTATACAGGCTGAGAAAGACCTGGGCTGTTGTTAGCAGGTAGGCACCACAAGGCTAGACAAAAGAACACTCCTGGGTCATGGTGTAATAGACTCAGATCATCTGGCCCACTTCTACGGCTGTTTTCTGTTTTTATTATGTGGAATGACCCTTTTTACGAGGATGCTGAACCAGCCTCAAATACGACTGTTGTAGCCAACGCTGCAAGTCAAGTCAGCAAATGTTTTGCATTATAGTCTGACCCATAAATCCTTTGACCTTATACATAAGACATAACAATCCAATAAATAGTCATTATGCCATGGGTAATTGATGCATAATTGCCACCGCAGTTACTGCATAGTTACTGTAAATATAACATTTGTTTTGGGATATTGTCGTTAAGCTAAGTTGTAAGGCATCAAGGTCTGCTTCTAAATAAAATGGCTGTATTAAGTAGCATTTATGTATCAGATTGTTACTTTTGCTGTAGAGAGAGCATGGCCACGTTTGATAACCTCTCAGAGACCTTTCCGGATGAGAACTGCATTCTTATCAACAGAGAGATCCTGGACGAGGTGAGACAAAGTGATAGATATCTTGTCTGGCACTAATACTACATTTGGGCCATTTCATACATATGTTGCTTATAAGGAGTAAAATACAAGTAAAATAGACTTGGAAACATTATATAACAGCTTGTATCTTTAATCTAAATCCAAGCCAAGCAGTGCTTGCCAGTGGTATGTCTCAACTCAGTCTTTGAACTATAAGAATATTTAACTTCTGTCTTAACTAGGCTAGGTTATATAGTTTAGATGCCCAGTTTGCAAACATCTATCCATATAAATGTTTTTAACAGGGTCATGATTGGGAAAAAATTGTCAGTGTACATGGATTTTCCTCTTACTTATTAAAACTATTATTCTGTCTTAGGTTAATGTTTAGTGCCAGCGTAACAGTGTGTTATAATAGTAAGCCTGTGTCCTCTCAGTGTTCCATTTCTTCCAGGCTCCTTAAAGCCATACAGTATGTGTCACAGGCCAGAAATGCATCTAGTGCAGCCATAAGTGTGACAATAAGAAGACATTATTTGTCAGCATATATCACACTTCTCTTCTAGTTTCACAAATTTCCCAATTTTGACCATTGGAAGCTAGGCTTCCCCTGTAGAAATACCTTTACATAATCTGTCCCACAGTAGTTTGTGAACTTCATATTAACATACAAGCCATTGGAACACACAAATGTATACTGGGACAGATGGGCTTGGCTGGTGAGGTACATTGCATGCCAGGTTACAGTAGTTCCAGTTTGCCCAGTCATGCACGTAAACACTTGGTATGTTGTGTGTAGTGTACATACCGGTAATGACGCTCAGCCAGGTATACCTGACGTACCTGACCCAGAGCTTATAGACATACAAACAAAATAGCCAATGTCTTTAAAGCAGATTGGCTTGAGAATATAACTTTCTAGACAGAGAGACAAATCCGTTAAATACATCTATCTGTCTGTCTGACTGACTGCTTCCACAGGAGGGAGGCCAGCCAGCCATGGATAACATTTCTCCAAAGATGTCCAAGCGATGCCCTGTTCACAGACAGATGGTGAGTCAAACCTCAGGGTGGGAATAGAGAGCGGTGCTCACGTTTTAAACAGCCATAGCTCAAGGAGGTTCCACCGAGTACCACCATTTCATAGTCATTTAGTTTTCTCAATATTTCTCTGTCCTGTCCTGAAACACAATGCAAGACTGTAACAGGGAGCTTCTGAGTCTCCCCATGGTTAAGAAGAGAGCCTTTGGCTTGGCAGAGAGAGACACTAACTTATTTTTAGCCCATTTTGAGTGTCTCTGTCGAGTCTCAAATGGCCTCCCATTACCTGGCTTAAAGGAAGTAATAATAGACTAGGGAAGGGTCTTTTTATGAGTCATATGCACATTCTCCAAGGCAGTAACTTGAATCTACTGTAAACGTTAGTATGTGTGTCAGTCATAGAACGAAACTAGTGTCAGTGCCTACTGTCACATTTAGTTAGTCATCATCCTATTCTGTGCTGTGAAAGGGGATATGCAGCAAGGTATGATGAAATGCAGATATATTTCTAACCTATATGTGTACAATTACCTCACACAGAGTACCTCGAGTGGGGTTGTGCCATACCTTGGTACCTATCTGAGTGCCCTCACAATGCTGGACACGGCTCTGCCAGACTCCGTCGAGGTACACACGGGAATATTTTGTGTGTAACACTGGTCTGCATGTACATTTTGAAGGGGCACTCCGTCATTTGTTTCTGGAATTACCCATGTGGTGGAAACATTGTTGTAGTAAAATTATTCTCGTGTTTGAAGGCACCCCCCTCCCATCTGAATGTATCCTATTTCATGTTATGTCTGTCTTCTTATTATACTGTAGTTGAGAAAACAGTTATTTAGGTCACTTAGTATGGAACTCAGCATTCAACCTAGCACAGGCTTAGCACAAAATGTCCATTATTATTTAGTTCCCATAGAAAATATCACCAATCACTAGGGTTGGGTATCGTTTGAATTTAATCGATTCCGGTTCTTTTCGATTCCCGGTTTCGATTCCATTTTTTTTGGGAGAAGAAATGCAACATATTTCAAGATGGAAAATGTCCTCACTTTTCATTTTGGCTATAATCAGTCAAATCAAGGTCAATGACACTGACGGGATTCAGTAAGGCTTCTTTTTCCCTT
>JAODUE010010534.1:9347-27708 GCA_027564755.1 Amblyopsis hoosieri | reverse complement strand
TCATCAGCACTACGTCACATAAGAGACCGTCTCTAGTCTCAGCCTCTTCATCAGCACTACGTCACCTAGGAGACTGTGTGCTGAACGTCTGATACATAGACCCCTGTAAGCTTGACACAGGTGTTCGGGAAGTGAACAGATACACACAAGTGTGTATCTGTTCACTTCCGGTGCGACGCTAGCACAATGCTTCACTTACTAATTTAAATTTGAACATCCATTTTAAGCAGTAACCGTGGGCAACACATTTGTCATATTTATAAGACATGGAAACAGCCAAAGTCGTGTTCAGTTTTACAACAAATTCCTCATTGTAAGTTTAACGTCAGACTTGGTCATTGAGTTACGTAGTCGGTCGTGGTGCAGGTCAGTCACAGTACCTGGCTTGTCAAGTAGGTGGTCGTGCGTTACGAGTAATGCAGTCATTGTGAACGTTTGTGTTGCAAGTGATGGATAATGTAAAGTAGGAGTAGTCATTGAAAAGAACACGGCGTAATGGACCTGCTTTTTAATTTAAACTGGAGCTGGCCAGATCAGGACGGTCTCAGCACCATGCCACATCAGCCTCCCACCATAACACACCTGCACCCCCCCCCCCCCCATCTCCCCAGGTCTTACTCTGTTGAGCTGCACTACCGCAACGACTCTTGGCGCAACCCCTACCCCACCCCCATCCCAGGATGCAATGGGCTCACCTCCTGCCCCCTGCCCCTGTTTAAAGAGACGGTGAGAGACGTGCTGGCGGACGACTGGGAGATCGAATGTGGCATCAAACCCAAATGGTCTAACGCAGGTACCAACAGAGATACTCTTAATCTAATGTAATGTAGCCTATACTGTAATATAACCTATTATGTCATCTAATCTATCCCTACTACTGTATATCTCAAATGCACTTATTGTAAACAATGTTTGGTTGACATAATAAAGACACCGATGTGCGGCTTGACAAATGCTATTAACAAACAAATCATATCAGTCGGTCATCAACACATCCTCTTGATGCTGATGTGCGCTTAGCCAACTGCGCGCTTAGCCAACTGCGCGCTTAGCTAACGGTCATTGTTTTTCTCCCTCTGGCAGGCATCATCACCTCCCTCGCAGTAATAGCTGGGCTCCTGGTGGTGGCGCTGATAGTCAGCGTAGCGGTGGCCATACACAGGAGGAGGACCAGGTACTCCAGGGAAGTGTAGCCTCCGCCACGACGTCTTGGCACGGCTCAATCACTAGATGATTATCTGTCAGCGCTAATGCTGTAGCCTAGCCACACATTTATATTTATATAACAGTGTAATCATTGTGTCTATGTATCCCATAATAGTCTGGCTCTTAATCATGCCTATCGCTGTTTTTATATTGATATTGGTTATTTATTATTGTAAAATTATGAAAATATATTAATACTTTATGAAATTGTTTTGATACTCAATTTTCTAAACGTTATGTCATTTGTACATGGGACAAATAACTTATGATCTTCTATGTATTATACAGATAATGTATTATATATTATGTTTACACAAATGCAGGACTTGGTTCATTACATCATTTGGATGTAGCAAATGGTTGTAACATAAAAATAAAGTTTGTATACAGTGCCATTCTTTAACCTCACCTGAAACTTGTACTTAAATGCTTAAACAGCACATAACACTATTTGAACATATTTATATAGTGCATACATGCATTTAGGAGAATAAAGAAACTAGTGAAAACTCAGGATTTATTTGATGTGCTGTGTACACATTGACATTTATCGGGCATGAGTTGGTGGGTGTAGTTTGATATTTCGCCACTGGTCGGCGTCTCACTTCTTTTCATCTTTCAGAGGGGCTGCAGAGGAGAGATGAAGATACCAATCATTTATTGAAACAAGCCTATGTAACCCTAACTAAACACAGAGCAAGCCTAACTATACATACTGTAGAGCAAGCCTAACCCTACCTACACTCAGAGCAATCTTAACTATACTGTAGAGCAAGCCTAACCCTAACTAGACTCAGAGCAAGCCTACCTATACATACTGTAAAGCAAGCCTAACCCTAACTACTATAACACTATTACAAATGTCGAGATGTTTTGTTGACTGTGTCCATGAGTCACATTATAATATCTGCATATATTGAACTGTGCTTTCAAGCACATTCCACACTTACAGTACAAGGCCATGTAAAGAGACTGCATGTTGTGCGTGCGTGCGTGTTCCTCTGATCTCCAGCCTACACTACACCTTGTCCTAGTGTGTATTGGTGGGTGTGCGTGTGCACGTGCGTGCGCTGTGGTCACCTCTGATCTCCAGCTTACACTCCACCTCGTCCTTGCCCAGGTCGTTGACGGCCATGCAGGAGTACTTCCCCCCGTCGAAGCTGCTGGGCTTGCGGATGTTGAGGGTGAGCACGCCCTGGTTGTTCTGCATCAGGTATTTGGGATTGCCGCCGATGATCATCTTGTTCTTCATCCAGATGATCTTAGGCTAGTGGCAGGTTGGAGTAGGGGAAGTAAGTAAGTAAGTCAGTCAGTTAGGGGACTACAGATAATGGTAGAAAGCTCAGGTTTTACAGTTTATAGTAAGTTAAGGCCCCGATATACTTGCTTTTGTGCAACGCGTACACGTAGATTACGCTATAATAACCACATTTACGTTTTGGCTTATATCTGGAGAACCGTATGGGATATAAAAAAAGTTTTTAGTTTCCCATATTCCATGAATGCTGCCGAATCGAATTCTATCCCATTCTATTTTGAAAAAACTAAATGTTCATTCAAAATTAACTAGTCCAAGGTCGTTCATCCAATTCTCAGGAAATTTGGTACAAATCATCTACAGACCATGGTGACAAAATATTGTATTAATAATTTTGATCTGATGTTCCGTTTTTAAAGTTGTGCACCAATCAACTTTGAAGGCGTGGCCCAAAATTACTCTTTGGCCTATATTTTATGATTTCCTTCCTGAAAATTGGCACTCTTATACATGGTTCAATGTGACCACATGTCCTCAAGCGCCAATTGGCTGGATTGCCAAAATGGCCGCCAAACAGCCAATCAGAATTCAGCAGTCAAGTCAATTTGCCAATAATTCCTATTGGCAAATTGACTGTTGAAAATATATCCAGTAGGGGGCAGATCAGGGCCGAATCATCCCTGGCCAAATAACCGGAATATTGTCCTCAACTACATGTCTACAACGGCATGGAGACATCATATAGATGTTGATATTTACAGACTAGCTCTACAACTTCTCTTTGAAACTTTCCGTCATCGTTGTTCTTCGTTTAGAAACTAATGTCGATCTGTCTGTCCGATCCTGATATTCTGCCCATGCATTCATGTGCTGTATTGCATCATGCGTATGCATAGTGTTAATTTCTGAGGACGCGCACAAACTACACTCCAAAGGAACGCAGGATACGCGCCCGATACGCATGGTAGCCATCTTGCGAATCGGTTAAGGGACTACAAATATGGTAGAAAGCTCAGATTAAACGGTTTCAGTTAGGGGACTAAAAATAGGGTCAAAATCTCAGGTTTAACAGTTTTACTAGAGGTACATTCAAATTCAGCAAACAGTAAACTTTTGTGAACATATTCAAACAGGTTTCCGTTTGCTTTGAGTTTGCAGTGAATGTTTGCGAACACAAGCAAATGGTCTGAAGAGATAGTTACAGCTATTTATGCCCAAATAATAACTAACAAAATATGTATTTAGTCAAATACGTGTAAATGTACAAATCTACAGAACTCTATATTTAGAACAAAGAACCAGATCAGAAATATAAGGTAGGTGTGTTTTAGACATTAGCAGCACATTAGCAGCTGCCATTGAAACATTGTTTACTTATTAAACT
Organism: Amblyopsis hoosieri; assembly: GCA_027564755.1. Classification (NCBI taxonomy): domain Eukaryota; kingdom Metazoa; phylum Chordata; class Actinopteri; order Percopsiformes; family Amblyopsidae; genus Amblyopsis; species Amblyopsis hoosieri. The sequence goes on along the minus strand of JAODUE010010534.1, from coordinate 23,860 downwards.
GAAATAAATATAAAAGATGACTGAAGTGGAACGACTCACACGCACACACTCACATGCACGCACACACACACACCCACACACTGAGTGACGTGCATGCACACACACGCACGCACACACACACACACACACACACACACACACACACACACACACACACACACACACACACTGAGTGACGTGCATGCACACACGCACGCACACACACACACACCCAGGTACCTTGGGGAAGCCTCGTACGGCACAGCTGATGGCTGTGCTGTAGCCTGCAACCACAGACCTGTCCACCAGGGGCTGTGTGAACTTGGGACTGCAATTCATGTCCTTCTCTACGTAGGGAGGGGGCTTGTACTGCAGCCCTGGAGAGACAAGTGTCAGTCAGACACTGGTTACTAGGGAGATTGTGTCAGTCACACTGGTTACTATGGTGATGGTGTCAGCAAAACACTGGTTACTAAGGAGATGATGTCAGCAAAACACTGGTTACTAGGGAGATGCTCTCAGGAAAACGAGAGAAAGGAGAGATGATGATGGCTTTTGTATATCAGACACAACTACGGCGCATAGCAACATTCCGGCCTTGTGACTAGTCAGATTGCCTGTCAATCTAACTCTGGCGAAAGGTCCCTTGTATGGAGCCTCCAGCATCATATGTTGTGCTTCAGGAGGCAGCACACATTCTCAGTCAGCAACAGGTCACGACTGCAGACAGGCCAATCTGGCACCCACACTCTGCTTACGCAGTTATCGCTATTTGCATCGTCCTACGGGAAACTGCCACCCAACCCCACCTGTCCATCAAACATGGGATTCTGTGTTGCCACCCAACCCACCTGTCAGTCAGCCCCCTCCCCACCTGTCAATCAGCCCCACCCACCTGTCTTGGCGATGACAGCTGTGTTCTTGCTGGGGCAGGGCTCCTCGCTCAGCCCACACAGGTTCTCGCTGTAGATGCGGAACAAGTACTCGTTCCCCATGATCAGGTCCGATGCGGTGCAGTTGGTGCGTCTGTTGTGCTCGTACACGGTGAACCACTCCTGCGGGGCAGGGAGGAGATGGGCATCGCTCAGCGGGGCAGGACAGAACGGGACAGTCCAGAGCCGTGGAGAAGAGAGACTCGTGCCAACGGAAGTTCGAAATTCTCAACGGTCACATGATTTACGGGGACACAAAACTGTTCCAGGAAGTGCTTGGTAGGAAATGTAAACCGATATATATACAGATACATAACTGCAATTATTGGTAATTAATAAATGCATCGGTGTACATTTATAATATATTTTATAAGTTGCTTCTAGTATTCGCGACTAACTGTTACGAGGTTCCACGATGCGCCATCGCTGTGAAAAACACGGTCCATTGGAGTGAACGGAGTTGACGCGACACTCTCTTCTACATGGCTTTGGGTGACGGGATAGTCTAGTCTAGTGGATCGTCCACCATCGGTGAATGTGTGTGTGTGTGTGTGTAAGGGCGCTCAGCTGGTTAGCGCAGGGCAGTTATACCTCACTCTCCAGGGCCTACAGGGTTTTAGCATGCCTTGTGGAGAGTCCGCCCTCTACGCATGTGGGACGGACCCCGGTTACATGTGAAATAGTGCAGGGCTATTTAAAGGTATAGTCAGCTACTGCAAGCTAAATGTAAGATAATACACATTTTGTCATATTTACCAAATATCTCCTCGCATTTCGCTAACTTACTGTTCTCTGTTCATGTTGAAAAAATGATCAGATACTTCTACACAGCCCTGGCTCCGTAAATAGCAACATAAACAAAGTGGCGAACACCGCTCATATCAACAAAGCCGTAGCACTACACTTTGCTTCACAATGCCTTTTGATGTGAGGAGGCGCCGTGGAATACCGTGGAGCGATACTGTGTTGATTTGAGCTCAAAGTTAGCAATCTTCCAGTGTACTGTAACATTGTCCTAAAATACATTTTCCTTTTGTGACGGTTTAATAATAGGCAAAATTACACTGGATGACAAAACACCAAAATCATTCATGTTGTATTATTTGGTCTCTTGTCCAGTGTAATGTACTGGTATGTTGTTTATTATGTGAAATGCAAGTACTGTATAACTGATATCTATAAATTTGATCAGAATGTTATAGATACATTTTATTATCTAATTATGCCTGGCGCATAACCTGCTGAGCTATTGGTTAATGTGATACTGTTTGTTACTTTGGATAAATGCTGTAAATGTAATTTACATTCCAGTCATTCCAGCAGAGGCATAAAGGGTCTTGTGTGGTCTGGTCTGTGGGCAATCTAGTGGCTTGTCCTTTGAAATGTTTGTCTCACACAGTTTTGTGACCACTGGGACATCATGCCCTTAAGGGTTGTCCCTCCTGGATAAAAGTGTATGCTACAAAGTGGGTAGGCAAGGACCTAATGGTACGGTTGTTTTGCGATACATCAAATATTGAAACAGCTTGTCGTTCTAGATGTGGGGCTTGGCTAATATAATTCCAATGTAAATATGTAATGAGTTTGCTTTTCTGAAGGTTACTACTGGGATATCATTTTGAACTATGGTTCTACATGCAATGTGTTCACATGGACAAACAAACTGGAATATCCTGGACCCATTAAAATACATGTTGAATTTAAGTTTAAATATTCAAATTAATTGAATACTTGACTTAAAGGCAGGGTTTACATTTTCGAGAACGCTGGCTAAAAATATCCCTCTGCGCGTCCGCACCCCATCAGCAGATGTGAGCGGCTTTCAACCCTTTGTTTATGTTCCTATTAATGGAGCCAGGGCTGTGTAGAAGTATCTGATTCTTTCTTCAACATGCACAGAGAACGGTAAGCGAAATGCAAAGAGATAACTGCCAATTTGACAAAAATGTGTATTAGCATAGAATTAGCTTACAATAGCTGACTACACCTTTACATAAATTACGTCTCATTGCCCTCTCACCGACGTCTTCTTGTCTGCTTTCTGGATGGTGTAGCCCGTGATGTCACAGTTGCCGTTGTCTCTGGGTGGGTCCCACTCCAGGGCAGCGTTGAACCCCCACACGTCTGTGACACGCACCTTCATGGGCGGGCCGGGCTTCTCTGATTGGTCGGAGGTTAAATCAATCAGCACGACACTTAAATTCGATAACATTTACATAATCACACATATTCATACACATAAACACACCAAAATATAAACATAAACCCCAAATCTCAGGTAAATATGTGTCTGAACGGGAGCAGGAAATAATTGCACTCAAGTCAACCTGAAAGCAATTCGCTACTACGAGTAAATATCGTAAAGTTGTTTTAAAAACGGTGCTCTTAAAATGAAAAGCATACACAGGAATGCAGCCCAATAAACACATTTAAATAATCTCATTAGTAGTGTGATTAAAAATAAGTCCTGAGCAAAGAATTCCCAGCTGAGTGAATAAACTGATTTAATCAAAAGAACAAGCTGCCTTGGTCCCAATAATTATCTCACCAACGATCCTGATGTCGATGGTGGCGCGGTCCTCCATGTTCTCGATCTGCAGGACCAGCTCGTACTTCCCGGAGTGGTCTCTCTCCGCCTTGCGGATGAACATGATGCTGTCCACGTTGGAGTTGCGGATGCCCACCTGCTTCTCGTCCACAGGCTTGCCGTCCTTGTACCAGGTGGCAATGGGCCTGGGCTTGCCCTGAGACACAGGAAGAGGGGCTGTTCTCAATGTGGCTCTATTTGACTTTCTGCCACTAGATGTCGCACTACAGTAGCGAGCACCTGCATCTCAGACCAAAACAAATGCTTAGTTGGCGACAGGCCACACACACACACACACACACACACACACGCATGCAGTAATGTTTAAAATATGGTATAGAACGCCTTTAAATATAATATAAATAGCCTATTTTCAGACACTCTAGAAAGAACACTCTTAATAAAACTAAGTACTTGTTCATGTTAACGTTGATGTCACACTAGCACATGGAAGGTCAATCTTATACTATCTGTTAATATAATACAATGAATCATGGCAAAGCACATTTCACACGAAGAATTGAAACGTTTGCCCTCAGATGGTCCATAATTTAGCCTGTCTGGAAACCCTGTTCGCTTTAGCATTTTCACAGATGCTTGTGGGCTAGTGAGATGACGTTGAAGTCAAGCGTGTTTCAAAATGGCGGTAGAGCTAGATGAGGTGATCAAAACAGTTGTAGCAACGCCGATTTGGTTAAATGCTGTCCAATAGTTTTAAAACAAACCAGAGATCTACAGTACGCCCAGTAGGAGGCAGCGACTGCAAACACGTCCCAATGGAGCGTGGGTTGGGTCTGATTGCACCAGGCTGCGATGTCATAGGACCAAAGAGACATTTATACTGTAGATGAGTGCCATCACACATATCACACAGGGTGCTGTGGACGACTAGCATCCGTGGGTCACCACACTGGAGACCACCGAGCAGCTTACCTGGAAGGGGATGACGAGATTGATCTTATCTCCCACTCTCCTGATGTACTTGGTTCTCAGGTCGCGAGGAAGACGGATCTTGGGCAACTCTGGTGGAGACAGAAAGGTATCGTCAACATGATGATAGTCTTAAGACCGCACCACACAACATACTCTCATCCTTGGCAGTGGGTGTCCAATATGCGGGGAGGAGCTTATGAGGGACTGGGAGCATCCTATCACACATTTGTTTTGAGGTTGAGTTAAATATATCTTTTTTTTTTATCACTGACTGCACCTTTAAAGGTATAGTCATTCTGGAAAAAGCTTGTGTATATTTGGACATGATAAAAACAAAAACAATCTCTCCCTTCAATGCTCCCTTAGAAGCGAAGCTCCGCCCACCATATTAGACAGATTTTCCCATAAGGACTTTGACCTTACCAAGATGGCTGCCGAGCGGTCAGACTTGCCTATAAGGACTTTGACCTTACCAAGATGGCTGTCAAGCGGCCAAGCTTGCCTTTAAGGACTTTGATCTTACCAAGATGGCTGCCGAGCAGCCAGGCTTGCCTATAAGGACTTTGATCTTACCAAGATGGCTGCCGAGCGGCCAGGCTTGCCTATAAGGACTTTGACCTTACCAAGATGGCTGCCAAGCGGCCAGGCTTGCCCATAAGGACTTTGATCTTACCAAGATGGCTGCCAAGCGGCCAGGCTTGCCTATAAGGACTTTGATCTTACCAAGATGGCTGCCGAGCGGCCAGGCTTACCTATAAGGACTTTGACCGTACCAATATGGCTGCCGAGCGGCCAGCCTTGTTTATAGGCACTTTGACCTTACGAAGATGGCTGCCGTACGGCCATACTTGCCCATAAGGACTTTGACCTTACTAAGGTGGTTGGCGAGACTCACCCACAATCTCCCGGATGGTGACAGGCTGAGACAGCCTGGCGGGCGGGCTGCACCCGGCCATATTCTTGGCGATGACCCGGAAGTCGATCTTCTCTCCGACGGGAAGGTTACGCACCACGTAGCCCTGTCGCTCACACAGCTCCTTGTTGGCCTGCACCCACTCCGTTCCTACGACAACCACAAGGGGTCACAGGGTCACGGGGAGGGTTGGGGTGGGGGTGCTCATGTGCATTCCCACACGAGATAACAAGCCGGACAAAGATGGCTTCCTACTCCGCTCCTAGAAGCAGGACGGGAGACGTCTATGCTAGAAACAACTGATTTGTTGACAAACATCTGTTTTTGTTCAAAACCAGAGAGACTGCCCGATTTCGCTCTCTGTCCGTTGGCACTAGCGGGACGGCAAGCGTTGTCACCGCTCATGTGTGAACACAGCCCGAGTCTCAGTATGGTCACCTGGTCTTTGCTATGGTGACACAGCATCAGAAAACAAAATGTACTACTGCACCTCCTTCCTTGCAGTACTCAATGATGTATCCATCCAGGCCTCCAGCGCCGATCTTCTCTGGAGCGAGCCACTTCAGGGTGCAGGTGCTGTCGGTCACGTCGTGCACCATCAGTCGAATGGGCTCGCTGGTCGGGGCTAAGAACACACACACAAGTAATTAACTGACTTACATTTACAGCCTTTAGCACCCGAAGCGACACACAAACAGTATAACTGATGAACCGTTAAACTTCAATGATAATTGCTAAGAGTGTAAATAATAAAGTGTTAAGTATCCATCAGGAAACCCACCGATGGGCATGAATGGTTTGGAGGTGGGGCTGGGCTGTGACAGGCCAATGCTGTTGACCGCAAACACCCTCATCTCGTAGAAAACGCCCTCGATCATCCTCTTAGCCTCGTACGTGGTGGACTCGTACACGTCAAAGTTGAGCTTCGTCCACCTGGAAGAGCCCTTCTTCTTCCTCTCCATGAGATAGCCTGATGGCGGTTATGGGGAGGGGGGTTAAACCCGCATGTCAATGAAGGAGTGTACACACAATACATAAATTAAGAAATTGTTTTTATATTGGCAATATTTAAATAATTAGTAACATTTTTTGAAGATATTACTTTTTATTCAGTGACAAATAACATTTTAATTGTAATAAAGGTGAAAGTAGTGAGCCCAAATATAGATATCTAATAAATAATGCTGTTTAAAATTGCAACTTTTTTTCAGATTAACTTTTTTGCATCTGAACTCTCTCAAACGCAATACAATAAAGATATGCAATAATCCACTTTATAATATTTATCACTGACATGGCTACATGATGTTTGATTTAATTTGGCTCATAAAAACATGCAACGTATGTATAATTATTTTTAAACACACACAAAATAAACATACAATTTATGTTTGTTTTTGCTAAAAAGAAAAACATTAATTACATTTAAATATTCTGAACTACATTTGACTATTAGTAATGTGCAATAAAAACCACATATCATAGAGTTCTGCTGTCCAACCTTGAGACCTAACTTTAAATCTAACCTTTGGCTTTAACCTTTGACCTTGCAGCCCTCACCTTTGACTGGTACACCTCCATCAAATTTGGGCGCTTCCCAGATGATGGTGGCACAGTCCTCTCCCACGTTGGTACATTTAACGTGCTGGGGAGGGTCGGGTACATCTGGCGAGGGCAAGAGCCACATACAGTATGTAGTGTATTACATTAATACTGAATTAATTATATACATTAAGTTAATAAATAGTATTTCTTTATAGTTCAAATATTTTACACATACAGTATGTACTGTATTAGTACTCTACATTAATACTGAATTAATTATATACATTAAGTTAATCAATAGTATTTCTTTATAGTTCAAATATTTTACACATACAGTATGTAGTGTATTAGTACAGTATATTAATACTGAATTAATTATATACATTAAGTTAATAAATAGTATTTCTTTATAGTTCAAATATTGTGACAGGGAAAGAACAACACATATATTATTATTATTATTATTATTATTATTACTTATGTATATACATACATAAGTAATAAGTAATACAAATAATAGCAAAATATATATAGTAAAATTAATTTATTTGGTGCTATAGATTGTTAAATGTATATAAATTAAATAATAATAATAGTAATAATAACAGTAATAATAATAATAATAATAATAATAATCTGTAATTATTGTTCAAATTAAAATATTTCAATTAAAAACTGCAAATAGTTCTAAAGCTGTAGGAGAAACCGGCCCAACCAACCGCACCCTCACGCACCCACGATCTTGACAAACAGCATGGCCTTGTCCTCCCCGGCGGGGTTGGTCACGCAGATGGTGTAGTTGCCCTCGTCTTCTCGCTCCGCCCCCTCTATGACGAAGCAGCTCAGGTCCTTCCTGGCCTCCACACGCACGCGCCCTTCGTTCTCAGTGACCGGCTGGGAGACAGGAAGTGACGGTGAGACTGGCCAACCTAGATGCTTCAATTTAGGGTGGCGTGGCCCGTCCCTACTGATTCCAATTGAGTGAATGTAAACACAGTGTGATCCCGTAGTAACCGAAGAAGATATTGACCCCATTTGTCACAAGCCAAACATCTTCGTATCATTCGAACACTAACATTTAATTTTTAAGACAGACAAATCAACTTTGTCCGAGACCTGACTGTCTCAGCAACAAACCCTCAGAACCAATCAAACCAAAGTACGAGTCAGATACAATTAATTTAAAAAAATGCAGCCATCAAAATGCAGCCATCTTCCTCCGACGTCACGCTCAGGGTGAGAAAATTCTGATAATTCTGATAACAGCTGATAGTAGCTGAAACAAGCTGACCTTCGAGGGTTTCCCTGTCGATCTGCCGCCCTGAGCGTGACGTCAGTGGAAAATGGGAATGAGGTCAATGACTAGTTTAACCAATCGCATGCTTTGCTGTAATCCGCTGAGCAGTCTGGACACTGAGATCAGATGGCAATAAAATGATTGTGATCATCGGACAATTGAGATTAAGCGTGGTCGGGCGTGACTTTGTGACCTGCCTGAACTATCGTTATGCTCGATCTCCAACTATCCTGGTATTTGTTGCGGCCAGATCCTCACCATGTCTCCTTTGGTCCAGACGACAGTTGGAGGCGGCTCGCCAGTGATCTCCACGTCCAGGCGGAGCTTGTTGCCGGCCACCACGATGATGGTGTTCTGGGAGACCATGTTGCCCGTGGTGTCCAGGTGGATCTTAGGAGGGTCTGCAGACAAGGCACCCATCAGAGACACACCCGGATGAAGGCACAGGTTAAGGTTAAGAAGACATTTTTATTAAGGATACATACCTTGTCTGGGCACGTAGTCAATCTTGATTTCTGATGATAAAAGGGAGAAATAAATGTTGAAAACATATAGGCTCAATTGAAATGGTTTTATAAATAGATTATATCAAGTAAATAAAAATAGATAAATAAATGAATACCACATGAACGCTATATTTTCAATGGATTTGAATCCTAGCATCTTCCTCACCCAGAAAGTTGAGCTTGGCAGACAGAGACAAAGCGTATCCATCAGGAATGAACGTGTAATCTCCTGCATCTTCTGGCTTCACGTCGTCAATAATCAGGCGATGAAACCTGAACAAGCACAGACCCACATCACGTATGCTGTTGAACTGAGTTAAGAAGCGTGGTGATTGCCCTTGTTAACGTTAGACACACTGGCAGCTGCAACTAGCTATTGGCCTGTTTGGTGCCTTCTGACATCATCACGCCTGCTGACATCACTGGTGCCCTCTGACATCATCACGCCTGCTGACATCATCATGCCTTCTGACATCATCATGCCTGCTGACATCACTGGTGCCCTCTGACATCATCATGCCTTCTGACATCATCATGCCTGCTGACATCATCATGCCTGCTGACATCACTGGTGCCCTCTGACATCATCACGCCTTCTGACATCATCACGCCCTCTGACATCATCACGCCTACGGGCTTGGCAACACACTCCACCAATGGATAGGCATTTATTACTTTCCAGTTTTCTGGGAGTTTTTGGGTGTGTGGTTACACACCCATTTTAGGTGTACCTTTATTGTTTCACCTAAAGTAATTTTAATGGAAATGCAATTCACAAAATGACTTGATATGGCAATCACCACACACCACAAAGTGTCATAAAAACACATTTATTCATGACATATTTATCAATAATGGTCACACTGGTTTAAAACGTGTATAGAGCTTCTTCAAGCCCTTGTCCTACTGTACCTTCCCGTGTGAGTCATTTTGATGCGGTTACTTGCTATGACCTCCACGCCGTCTTTAAGCCACTTCCCGGTCACCTTCTCATCGGACACCTCACACTTGAACATGGCCTGGTCGGAGGCCTTGACCGTCAGGTCAGCAATGTCCTGCAGCACCTCCAGTTCCTTCTCTGGAGGAGACACAGCAGGTCAGAGGTCAGGCACAGACACCTCTTAAAGGTCATATTTGTCCATTCATAGTGTACTCAACTTTTTTAGTAAATAAAAAGATACCTTTAATTAAAGTAACTTGTAAAGTACTAATGTGTATTGCACGATATGTTTGTTGTGATATGTGTATTGTGATATGAGTATTTTATTGTATTTATTTATTAGTGGTGTATAGTTCTATGATATGGAATGATATACTGTATATTTTATATTTCAGTTATATAGTATAGTTAGTTAATTGTAAATTAGCTATAAACTCTGCAACATATACAATAAATTGGAACAATGCAATTGCATCATCCTTATAATAAATAAATAAATAAATACTGCATATGACAATAAATAATTTACATGGTAAGAGATTTCTATCAATACACAATCCTAACCAACAAAATCCACAAAGAAAACAAACTCAAAGATAATGGTACCTTCCACCTCCAACTCTCCCTTGGTATGACCCCCGTTGGTCCAGGCATGGTACATTCCAATATCGTCCAGTGTCGCCTCCAGGATGGTGAGCGTGTGCTTCTTGCCATCCTTCTTAAAGCGGTACTTGGATGGATTTGTGTCTTTAAAAAGTTCTTGATCCTCAAAGAACCTGAAGAGGAATAGTGATAAAGGCAGGTTTAGTTATTATCGAGAACGCTTGCTAACTTCGAGCTCAAATCAAAACAATATCCCTCGGCAGCGCCGTCTCACACACATTGAAACACATTGTGAAGCAAAGCGTAGTACTAGGCTTTGTTGTTGTGAGCGGTGTTCGCCACTTTGTTTATGTTCCTATTTACCAAGTAATGTAGAGAACAGTAAGATAGCTAAATGCGAGGAGATAAAAAGTGTATTAGCTTACAATTAGCTTGCAATAGCTGACTGTACTTTTAAGTGTAAGTCCAATATGTGGAATCCAAATACAGATGTTCTAGTTGGGCAACACTACTAGCATTGACGGGATCTTAGATCAGTGGTTGGGAAAGTTGCAGGATTATTTTAGCGCATCAAACATTCGTTAGGCTGGTTATCTAGAGCCAGACGTCTAATGTTCTGACATCATTGGGATGCATGTTTACTAGTGTCAGAGAGAGAGAGAGAGAGAGAGAGAGAGAGAGAGAGAGAGAGAGAGAGAGAGAGAGATAGATAGAGATATAGATAGAGAGAGAGATATATAGAGGGAGAGAGAGAGAGAGAGAGAGAGAGAGAGAGAGCGAGCTAGCGATGTGCACTGACCACATGACATGAGCGCCCTCTTCAGACACTTCTATCTCAAACTCCACCCTCTCGCCCACCACCACATGATAGTCGTCCATCAGCTTGTCGATGGTCACGGGAGGCTCTGGGGTTACCAAGACAACAACAACAACAACAACAACTCACTGCCGTATCTACATTTGACTGTACATCACCATGGTTACATACTGCATTGCATACATGCTTATTCACCGGCCAGTACCGTTATACCTTCTTCTTATATTTTGCATGAATTATATGTTACCCTTTGAGAATGTGTCATTGTTTAACATATTATATACAGGATCTTCAAGGTCCAAGGCCTTGCCAGAAAATTATCATGAATTAGATCCGACCAATTCACCCAATGTCGCTTTCCACCATTAGAGGCATTTGAATGAAATTAGCTGGCGTAGATAACGGCTTCAAAGTAATTAAAGGAATAATATGTACGATAAATCAAACACACATTACAGAAACAAGCATTCATATACAGTATGTAAGATAAACTGTAAATTGGCTGCTGTTTGTTAATTGGGTCTGCAGCAAGTTGTTCAGTGTCACCTGAGAGACTCTAAAGATGCATGGAGTTGTTTGTATTGCCTTGTGATTGTCCTCTAGTGGGTTTACCTAATTACATTTGACTGTAATGCACAATATTCATGGTCATCACTGATGGTGCAGTGGCAATATTTGTGATCGGATGTGCGGCGGTTTAACCACTGATTTCCATGTAGTCAATAATGCTGCCTCATGAGTGCGTGGTAAGACGAGAGCGCACCTTTGACGAAGACCTCAGTGAAACACTTGTCCTCGCCGACAACACACTCGTATGCGGCATCGTCCGCCAGCGTTGTCCGGTTGATGGTGAGCGTGCGGATGTTGCCGTTAGCCTCCATGACGTACCTGCAAGAGGAGGGCAGTTTTAATAGCACATATTGTACATTGCAAAGTAGGCGACCTTGTGCAAACACATCTGAAAATGTAAATAGAAAGTGTGATTATTTTTACTCCTGCACTAGTTTCTTTCAGTTTTTTTTATCAAGTAAGCTGAATTGTAAACTCTGCTTCTGAGTACTTTCACTTAATCGCCAGCCTGAAATAATACCGTGAAAAATACATAGCATTACAATATATATTTATTAATAAATAACTGTTCAATTCAGGTCTAGAAAGTTTTTGGCCAGGAAAAATCTACAATGAATATATATGACATTTCATGGTGACATGAGCTGCCAGGCTCTGAGAAGCCAACTATGACATCCTATAAATAAAAATGTTGATGGCAGAGTTGTCTGGATGTATGACGTTACACTCACTTAGTCTCACTTTCTATTTTTACAACCATACCTCAACTTTTTACCCAGCTGACTGGAAAATAGATACATCTACAACTAAATCACATTTATCAACGCAAAACACCATTCATGGACATTTTGCAAAGCACTTCATTTAAACTGTACATTTCACAAAATCCTTTTGAAAATGTAGATTTAATAAAAAACAAATGTTTATATTGTTTTCACATCTGCTGGTATACTTGTATGCACGCCTACTTGGCTGAGGGTTTGATCTCCTGACCATTCTTGAGCCATTTGACCTGGGTGTTGGGGTCAACCACCTCGCATGTCAACACAATCTTCTTGCCCTTTTCCACTGAATAGTAGGTCTCCATTCTCTTTAGGAAAGCTAAGGACACAGACAGACTGTAGTTATTACATTTCAAATTCAAGCTCAAATCAAAATAATATTCCTCCATAGTCCTCCGCGGTGCCGCCCCACACATCGAAACGCATTGTGAAGCAAAGCGTAGCACTATAGCTTTGTTATTGTGAGTGGTGTTCATCACTTTGTTTATGTTCCTACTTACAGAGTCAGGGCTGTGTAGAAGTATCGGATCATGTTTTACAACACGCTCAGAGAACAGTAAGCTAGTGAAATGTGAAAAATTAGCTTACAATTAGCTTGCAATAGCTGAATATACATTTAACTGTAAGCTGTAACCGATCTGACAGAAGGAAATAAATACTAGAGAAAGCTCTGCAAAAGCATGTTAGCCATGCACTGTCTATTCCACAACATTTTGGAAGCGATTGGCCGCTATCGGTTTATTGGACGCAGTGATGTCATGTCACAATGCCTTCGATCAACAGATGGATAAATTCATCAAATAATCTGACATCTTAAAGGCTAATCGAGTGCTGCTCCCAATTCTGCCTCATTTAAGTATATATGCAGTTTGCCATTGGTCAATGGCCACCAAAGACACCCTAGTAATGTGTGTGATTGTAGCATTAAAACAGGCCCAAAGTATATGCTTTTGAATATGAAATGTGGGAGCCCTCAAAGTCTAAATGCCTAAATATATCAGCAACAGTCAGATACAAACAGCACAGGGTGTGGATCACCGTGCCTACTTAGCTTGACATGTTTGTATTTTCAGCTTTAGCTGAATGCCAGAGCTCTGGGGAGTTCATGCAAGATAGATTGCCAACCGAAATGAGCCGACTCCACTGTACACCGATAGCAGAATGTGACTGAAGGACTTACAAGACAGTGTAGAGACGGTTGGCTGCTTGTATTTTGACCTTAGTTCTCTCAGTCAACTCCAGTCTGTACCAACCATTATATTCCATACATAGAAACTTCTGCGCTGTGCTGGACACGTGTACATAACTATGTATAAGAGGAGACCTTGTACCTCCTATCTTATATAAAATGAACATTATTACAATATTGTAAAATATGCAGCTGGATTGTTCTCCCTCAAACATAATGCCCAATTTCACCTCACTGGTTTCTACATCTCCTGTATTCCTTTAAAAAGGTACAGTAAGTCATTCCAAAGAACACTCGCCAAATACAAAGTCAAAACACAAAGACCTCTTCCTTCAAAACCACATGCTGCTCCCTCAGAAGCTCCACCCCACACATCGGAAACGCCTTGCGACGGCTAAGGCATTGTTGTCGTGTATGGTCTACACCACGATATCCTTAGCCTTCGTTGGTAGTCGCCTCAATCACGTCGTTTGAAGATGAGATTTGTTTAACTCGGTACCCGCCCACTTTGAGTTGCCGACCATTTTTTTCGCCTGTCGTCGCTTCAAGTTGCTTACTCTCATTGACTTTCAATTGTCTCTCATCACTACGTCTCTGCTAGTTGCTTGTAGTGTGTATGCGGCTTTACCCTCGCTGTGCTTCTGCTCTGCTTTCATCTTCTTCAGACGCTTCAGCATGCCCCTGAGGTCTGTGATGCCGTACTCGAAGGCGATCTTCTCGAACTCGCTGGGTTTGGCATTTTTCAGCAGCTCCCATACGTCGACCTCTGGCTTCTCATCCTCTGGCTTCTTTTGCCTAACCACGTGAATAATGCACTTTTATTTGTTCTCCAACCATAACAATAAACCCTGACCTCTAAACTCCAACCATAACAACAAACCCTGACCTCTAAACTCCAACCATAACAACAAACCCTGACC
>JAODUE010010525.1:0-27709 GCA_027564755.1 Amblyopsis hoosieri | reverse complement strand
ATATATATATATATATATATATATATATGTATATATATGTATATATATATGTATATATATATACACTATGCTTTATCATCTTGTGATGCTTACTGCTAATCTGGAGTGTTTCAAAGGATTGACATTTGTGAGTTGTGCTGGCTATGGCATCGTCAACTTTGCAATACCTGACTTCGCCTGTGACTGCCTGAATAGCTGATATAACACCTGTTAGGGTGTTATATAGCCTATATTTGTGAGTAGGCTGTTTGTTACCCTAACTAGTAGCCTACCAGTAGTTTACCAAATGTTGCTTTCATTACCGTGTTATTTAATCTGTGCATGCTGTCTCATGTGAAATACATGCCATTTAATATTGGAATATGTTGACACAACCATTGTGGACATATCCTTCCTAGCAAATGGTGTGCTACAGCACCGACAGAGTAGCCTACCACCAACTTGTGCATTCATTTGAAACACAATATAAAGCAGTAAAACACAAATAATTGCTTTGTTGTTGTTAGCCACGTGAATATAAAGAATTTTATCTTGAATGTAAAGTAACCTTTACACCATCCACAACGCAGGGTTAGTCGCTGTCTTCCTGTCTTTGTTAATAATACAAAAATTGTAATTGTACATTTTTTACATTTGTGCACACATTAATGCTATACTGCTGACACTATGATTGCAGGCATTTTTGTATCACCCTAAAATCACTTTTGCAGCTACATCTACTTGTGTTTTTCCTTAGAAATTTGATTTGATTTAGTTTCAACAAATAATCACCACATTTCCACAAAGTAAAAATGTGTCTTTAAGATCTTTCCTATTTTATTCTGGAATGACAATCCAGTCATTATTATTATAATAAATTTAGTAGTAGTAACATTTTTGCAATCTACATTTAGAAGCACATGGTAGCAGGTAGGCTGCTGTAAATGACTATTAACATTCACAGTGTATTTGTCATTTACATGTCAACAATTATATAACGGTAGAAAAATCTACAATGCTGAGTATATCTCCAGTTGTCATATCTGCGTTGCATTCTGAATGCTTCTGTCACATAATGAAATTCCACATCAACTACTAAGGCATGTAGGCTAATCATTGAACAGGTGAGGATTGGTAAAGGCATTCAAAATTGAAAAGCACACTCCTCAAATTGAATTGAAATATTTTTTAAATGATTGACTAAAAAGCATTTGAGACATCGATCAGGAATGTGTTTTTGAGGGTTCTTTTTAGAAACATTGAAAGCCTGTAAATTATGATTGTAAATAAAAGCATTCTGGGCTTGTGTATTAATTGTAATGTATACATAATTTGATACCATTTCTATTAGAAAATATAACTTTAAAAAACTACAATTAACCATATTTCAGTATTTCTAAATCTGATTTCACCTCATTCAAATTAAATAGAAACTGTGTATTCTTGTAATTTCGTCACTTAAATATTAAGTTAATATTTCTGTCATTTTCAGAGTTCATTGTTTTTGTTTTTTTTGCTCATACATTTGTTACTATGAGCAGTGTAATTATCACATTGAATGGCCCTAATACCCTGTAATACAAATGTGATAAGGCAAAACAACACATGCAACTAATGGTGATGGACATGCTTACAGAAAGCTCTTACGCTCACTGGCTCCTGCCACTACAAGATGCTCATTGAACTAACAATGAAAACATGCATTATCTTGGTCAGTGTTGACTCAGTCACTGGTAACGGTTCCAATGAGTATTGTTGTCCCTTTAACTTCTTCACCTCATGGATTCTCAGCTAGTGCGACTGAGCACATGGCTGTGCATTCCTGACTAGAAGCCAAGGCTTTCAGCCAAGCAGACAATGAGAAACAATCAAATCCTTTCCAGATGTTGCAACCAGTGGCCCCATTTATTGACTGGGATTCTGGAAAAAAGAAGCAATATTTTACTTTACTATAGTAGCAGGACAAACAGTCTCAGGGCTCACCTTATTCTCCTTATGCATATGGAAGATGCCTGATATGATGAAAGGTACCGCCATGATAACATTCACCCCAAAATTAAATAGCTACTGTACAAAACCTTTAATGGAATTTTTTATTTTAGACAAATACATAAAAGTACTATTATCTCATCTACTCAAGATTGAATAAATTACACATTCACAGCAGTCCATTTCTGCCTCCTTATTATTATTAGTAATTAATCAGGTATACCTGATTAGTTGCTAGGTACAGTACATTTCATTAAAGTGAAACATACTGTATATATCGTGGATTACACACAAAGTGAAATAGTTCAAGCCTGTATTTGTTTTAATCTTGATGATTACGGTTTACATCTCATGAAAACCCCAAATTCAGAAGATTATTAGAATATTGTGAAGTATTGTATAGTGCAATATTGTAGACAAGGTGTCACACTCCATCCATCCATCCTCATTCGCTTCTCTGTAGTCGGGTCACGGGGGCAGCAGCTCCAGCAGGACCCCAAACTTCTATTTCCCGAGCCACATTACTTAGCTCTGACTGGGGGATCCCGAGGCGTTCCCAGGCCAATGTGGATATATAATCTCTCCACCTTGTCCAGGGTCTTTCCCGAGGCCTCCCATCTGGACGTACCTGGAACACCTCTCTAGGGAGGCACCCAGGGGGAATCCTTATCAGATGCCCGTACCACCTCAACTGGCTCTTTTCAACACAAAGTAGCAGTGGCTTTACTCCGAGTTCCTCACGGGTAGCCGAGCTTCTCACCCTATCTCTAAGAGTGATGCCTGCCAGAAAGAAGAAAGGAGCACCAGAGAGGATATGTAACAATAAAGACTTATTCACTTTGAAAATGTGTTTTGACTTTTTCTATATGTTGTATAACTGAATTCAACATTACATAAAAAAAAAAAAACGTAGGATATGTAGTTTGTATTGTATTAAGCTTAAAAAATTAACATGTTTTTTTAAATCGTTGAAAGTGATTTAACTTGGTAGTAATATCCAGAACATAAGCCTAGGCCTATACTACCTTAGTAAAGCAAAATGAACTTGCTGAGAAAATTACTTAAGTTGTTTTGTTGTCCTGCTAAATGAATGTCTTCCCACAATTAATTTGGTCTGGACAACAATACAACTTTAAAATATTTTTTTCCTCAGCAAGTTTATCTATTTTGCTGTATGGCAGTATAGGCGTAGGATATAGCATATAAACATTCTGGCGGGCGGACCACCTGTTAACCGCTGTAGAGAACGCCGCTCAACCGCCAGCAGACTGCCGATGGACCGCCAGCGGACCGCTGTCTAATGCGACCCTCAACCGCCAGTGGACCGCCGATTAAACGATGAGCAAAAGGCTGGTGAACCGCCAGCTTCAACTGCAGGCGGTTGTATATGAGATTTGCAACCCTGTAATCACTTTTCGTAACAGGGTTGTGAAGTATTGTAACAGCGTTGCATGTATAGGGTTGCAGATTTAGCCCAAATGATGCAATAACTCTGGAGAGGTCAGCTATATAGGCCTCACACATTGCATGCTAGCTACTGATAAGAATACATTGTCCATAAAGTAAACCTGAATGATTTTCTAATATATTTTCTAACAATAATTCTGGTAACAGGGTTGAATCCTTGAGGTTGACGAAGCAGCCAACAATGACATTTCTATGAAAATAAAGAAAATGAAAGGAGGGTATTTACATGTGACCTGGCCATTGCACAGAAAGGATCTTGATGATCAAATTTATGGAATGAGGATCTAATTTATTTTGTAGGGGGGTCATGTAATGGTAACAGGGTTGCGCTTAAAATGTTGGACACATGTTAATACTATGTTTTAATAAATCAAATGTATTATAATAAAATGTATATAATTTACAAATATTAAAATACATACAATTGCACACAACTATATTGACATATTATTACCATACCATATTACTAGATGTTTTAGGAAATATTTCATGTAGTAGTTCACTGAAGTGGGACAGTCAAAAAATCATCGCTTTCATGCTATTTTTGTTAATTTAAACACTAATTTTATTTGTACTATTTTGTTTTTTTCACTCCTTAAAAGTAGGTGGGACATCAATTCAACTCCATTTGCGGAAAGAGCCTGGAAATCAAGTTAGTACCTACTGTAGTGACTGATTAAAAACCAAACATATAGAAAGAATGTAAGCCAAACATTTTAATATAGTTTTTAGTTAGAAGCCTCTGGTAAAGAAGTTTGAAGAAGTAGAACAAGAATTGTATTGCTCATCATCACATAAGCTCACCTCTGCACCTGCTACTGTTCTCTGCTATCGAGTCACAACAAGCTGAGCTATCCTGAATGTACCGTATACAGTATGCATTATGTTGCATTCTGGATGCTAGCATCTGTCACTAGAGCATTCTTGACATGTTGGAGAGTTTACATAACTTAATGCACAACGCTACTGGCTGACCACCACTACACATACTGAACTCAGTTTCATACACCCATTAGCAACACATCCCCCAACACAGAGTCATTTGAATGAAGTATTGATTAGTGACTGAGGCTTGTGTACAACATATGCCTCAGTACAGTGTTAACAATCAAATCATGTGCACATACTGTGCAAACCAGTGTGGAAGTGATGCGATGGGACTGATTTGTTAAAAGATGTAGAAAACAAAATAGGTTCTTCACTTCACAATTTCCTTCCACACTGGTTAATGTAAGGTAGACTAGATACAAATGGATCATCAAAGCCATAGCCAGCACATAAATAAACTAAAGGTGTAAAGCTCTAACCAGGATGGCTGTAAAACAAGCAATTTTGCATTTCAATTTGAGAATACAAGGCTATTGACTGACATTATAGGTGCTTGTTGCACAAGGGCAAAATTCAATGTTTACTGTAAGACGCATTACTTTTTATTCACCAGAGATAGATAGATAGATAAAACAACTGGATTTCTGTGTATCACTAAGTGTTTTTTTTGTCTGTCTTTGCCTAGATGTGAGTAGGCCTATACTGTACAGTCTTATGTCTTGAAATAAACAGGTTATCAGGTCAGTATCAGGTCATCGGGGGAAGTCACAGGGTGTACAAAATTACATTTTTCTATTAAATAAACAATGCATTCTTGAATGAGAATATCTTGTCAGAAGAATGGTTTTATACTGTAGGTGGATTTAGGTAATCTGACATGCCAGATGAATTGTTGTCATTAGTCCATCTGGGGAGCCTTCAATTGAAACAAAAAATACTTGGCAGTTGATTGGATACACCTAAACCATGTCCTGCCTAAACCATGTTCTGCAAGCTATCAACACGACGACGCTGATTGGTAAATTGAGTTGCTACTCAAAAATAATAATGAATAAAAATAGTTGTGATAATTCAAATGTACACTTTAGATGTGTTTGTCAAAGTGTTGTAAACATACCAACCAACATAACAACCAAATATGAGCACTGGTATATTTCACCTCAAGGGCTTCTTCATAGAGAACAAAGTAAAGTTCTGGGTTAGATTTAAAATTTGATTTATTATTTGGTCATGTTTTAGCAGCCATTTATTATGACTGCCACAGGTTGAGGTAATCACTTATTCAGTGATGCCTGCTGCTTAAATTATAATGTCAACCACACATTAATGGCGCAAATACTTAATATAATTCCTTGATGTGCAATGACAAATGACATCATCCATTGCAAGAAATATTATTCAGTGTGTGGACTGACTGAGCTCATTATTTTAGTTTTATTTATTTATTTATTTATTTATTTATCTATTTATGTATTTATTTATTTATTTTATGAATGGGCCAACCAACAGTAGCCTAACATACAGTATGTGTTCGTGTAAATATGATCCAATTACAATTTTCAAGATGTTAAAGCTTCCCATATATTAAAGATTAATTCACAGTTCTACAAAACGTCACCTGATTCGAGATTTCTGTCATATATTCAAGCTATCTTTGTGTGGCACTGAAACATATTTAAAAGTAACTTGCTTGCAATCTCCCTGTATTATTAATAATGTCATCCACAATGGTAATTGAGTCAAATGATAGTTAGGCCACACATTTATATTGCTGTAGGAATTGCACAGTATTGAACCTGAACTCAACTGTATAGGGATTGTCCATACCAGTAAAAGTATATAAGAGCACATCCACATTAAAATCTAGTTTGATTCAGATTGTGTTGAGTGTGATGATACGGTATCAATAGACCACACCACATATGACAGGTTGGGTTTAGGTTTCTGAAATAGGACTGAGCTGAGGGCTTATACTCCCTCAGATGCTCACAGTAATACCATATTATTGAATACATTCGGCATTGGGTAATAATAAAGTATCAGATTATCAGGAAGGCATGGTGGCTTGAGTGACAGCTTTAGAATATTGCCTCTTGAATAACACCAACAACTCACATGTAAATGCGACAGCTATAGGGCCAGCCATAACCGTGTTATGTGTTGTACATTTGATTGATTTACTCATTGCTAACTAAAGCTTATTTTAAGTGATAAGTACCAGTATATTTCTGCATATTTGTTGTTAGTATAAAATATTTGAATATCCATAATTTGTAATTTTATAGCCATAATACAGTACTTTAGTTTCTTGAAATACTTCAAAGCTTGAGAAAGGGAATTTGATCAGATTGAAAGAGCAAAATTAACCTCATAACAGGCCCCTTTGTAATACAATTTACGAGCACAAAGGCTTCTATTGCTTATGCACTTTTTATAGATATTGAGATGATGAGAGATAAATAAATCTTATATTTCATACTGATAGTTGCAATGTATGATAACAATTTTTATAAATCCATTATATGTAATAAACATTCTATTAAAGTGACATAACTGTTTTTTATGTTGTTGCAGTTCATTGTAATTTCAGGCAATATGCCAAGCAACAAATTTATCACGTTACAGCCAGTAAAAAGAAAATGCTATTATGCTATTACGCAATTAAATGCGTTTTAAAGGTAAACTCATTAATCAAAGTATAGCACCTTCAGGACTCTAAATTTCACCCCATTGGGAAAACACTCATGGTGTATACTCTAGTTTCATTAAAAAAAAAGTTAGGTTGAACATTCAGGGCTCTGGAGAAGCAATAGCATGAGGGGTGTACCTTTAATTTTTGCTTTGCTGAGAAAGTCCAACCACAAGAAAAACCACATACTATGTTAAAGATGTAGTAGGCCTACAGTCTATGTCCACTCCCGTGAGTTTTAGGTTAAACAAAAGCTTGCAATTGAAGACAGCTATTTGCAATACACAGGTCTGCAGAAGGTAGGTACTGAAATGTGCCATATGTGTTAGAATAGCAGCCTATAGACTAATTTGAAAGGGGAAAGAGTTTTATCAAAGCAATATTCTGTTTCGGTTCTGTTAGTCACACATCTAAATATGAAATCTAAATATGACATCTAAATTGAAACAAAACACACATCTAAATCTCTATCAAATAATATGTAAATTATGTTTGTTTATGGTTTTCAATATTGCCATCGTTCTTCCTGATTTCCATGCAAATGTCGCCACCAAGTGGATACATGTTGCCAATACACAATACACCAATATGGTTTGTAAACCTACCATTCCTTCATACGGAAGAATTCCATTGGTCAATGGAAACATTTGTTTCATATCTTATTACTGATTGGTTGCAGGAAGCGAAAACAGACAGCAAGCCATTGTGAGTCCAATAATCCCCCATCTTCAAATACCTAGGTTTACCCTGATCATCAACAGGTTTGTCACACTTATGTAGTCAACTGGAATACATTCAGGTTTAACAATCAATACCTTTTTTTAATCGTAGATTTAGTATAACCTAATACACGATCATTCATTATTTCAAGTCATCTTGTACTTTGCTACCGGTACGGTACCTGAACAAATCACGTTCTTTGAAAAGGTGGTACCGTACGGTACCGTACTTATGCCAATTGAATTAGCTTTAGTTAGCAGGGTATAGTTTGCGTCCGCTAACGACGTTAGCTAACGGTTTATGGAACAATTGCAACTTCAATCAATCCTTGCAGCGAGTCTTGCAGGCTAACGCACGTTTTGTCTCTTATTTGTTTGAACATTAAATTCAAATGTGGCGGTTTGCACATTTGTAAAGTGACGACGTGGGTGGCGCAGTACATTTGTACTAACTGTACTTGTATTGTACTGTACGGTACTGTACGACCACCTCACGATAGCTTAGCTTCTGAATAGTACCACTACAGAGAACCCTAATGTTGCTAGGCCACCAACTCTTCCGTATTAGCCCTGCAGATTGTATCGAACACAATAAAATTTTGCATTCAAAAGTAGTAGAGTAAACAATGAATTAAGCCTTATGCATGAATGTTATATTATACTTGCACAATTGCTTCCTCGCCAATGTATTTGTCAGGTGACTTTCGCGATAGCAAGCCATCTGTGCTGTCAGTTGCCATGGTAATACACCACCAGAGCTAACCCCAATCTACAGTATTTTACCGGTACTGTACCATATAACTGTACTGTACCGTAGCGGTACATTCAAGAACATTCGCAAGCTAACCGTGCGTCACATTGTTTATTAATATGGCACTATATGTGCTAGTGCCATTTAATATGCCCTGGTCTTTAGGTAAGGTATGATCATCAAGAAATCAACGTTATGTCATTTTACCTTATGCTAACGGTAGGGTAGGGTAGGGTAGGGTATCTCTTGTTCATAGATCCAAATTATTAAGTATATATGATATGATACCAGTACTATACTCTAGCTAATTACCGTAGCCTTATTATACAATTATTTATGGTATTTATGTGGTATAACATTTGAATCTTAGATCAGCCTATCTTGTAGCAAAATATCCCAGTGTTCTCATGGCGTTTTATCAAGTGACTAATCCGCTTTGAATCTCAAGGGATGGAAGAGCCACCTGTGGTGATCCTACAGCAGCAGTGCAATAGCAGCAGGTAGTGACGGTGCAAAAGCAATGCGGTCTCGTTGCTGTCCGATGTGCAGCTTTATACCATGAAGAAGATATTTAGGTTCACCAAGAAAAAGAAAATCCCCTCCAGCACCCCGGATAATGGAAGTGTGCTCTCTGTTGGATACGAACTGAAGGAAAAGGACCTCGGCAAGGTTCACAAGGCTGCCTCAGTAGGTGATGTGTCAAAACTGAAACAGCTTGCTAAGAAAAATGATATCAACCAGCTTGACAAGGAGAACAGGTACTGTGAAGGATACTACTATTATTACTTGTTTAAAAGTAGTAAATTATCACTGGCTGTTAAGATTGTTGGGCAGGCTAAACCAACATACCTTTCAAAATTTGTCTGCATCTTTATTTAAAATGCATATTATGCTTTTAGTAAATCATTTGTATAATTTCAGTTTATGTTCAGAGAGGCAAAGTATTCTTATTATTGTGTGTTGCCAACCGTGCTATGGTTTATTATGGAACCAAAGAAATGGCACATGGCACTCATAATTTAATTCTACTTGTGTTACGACAGAGGATCTAGTTACCTTTGAGGAATTGTATGTGACAGAAGTAATTTAGGGATGTAACTGGAGTACCTGAGCCACTTTACACAATTACAAATACAATGGTGAAATGATAGTATGGCATCTGGTTATTCTGCACCATGGTATTCTCACCAATCCGAAATCTATTGGGCTGTCAATGACAAATGTTTGTCAACAAGGTAAATCTCTACACATTTTGATATATCTTTATCTAATTACAGAACGGCCCTACATATCGCCTGTGCCAATGGACATGTTGAAGTGGTCCAGTTTCTTGTTGAGAGCAAAGCCAAGCTTAACCTATGTGACAATCAAAATAGATCCGCCTTGATGAAGGTAATACTGGGCCATGAGGTTCCTAGTCATTAGCATCTTTTAAGCATTTTGTATATAAAATCATTCTTTGAGCCTCGTCCTCATCCACATGTAACGGCAGGCAGTGCAAGGCCAGCACAAGCGCTGTGTGAATGTGCTGCTGGAGAACCATGCAGACCCAAACCTGGTGGACATAAATGGTAACACAGCCCTCCACCTGGCGGCAAACATCCCTGCAATCTCCACTGCTGTGCTTCTTCTGGAACACGAGGCTGATGTCAACGCCCAGAATAAGGTACTTATGGTGAACACTAACCAGCGGAGAATTTAGTCTCAGTCCTGAGTAGAAGAGTGCAAAAGAGCACTGCTGCTAATGCATGCTAAAGCTAACTGTATTAGCAGACATGTTACAGTAGGCTTATCCCCTGATGTTACAGTAGTTTTGTGTTTGACCAACATTGGTAATCACTTGATATTGTATACTAAATTAGGTGTGTGTGTGTGTGTATGTAATCTACAGTATGCATTCATCCCTTTATGAAAACTGTCTGTACTTTTTGGACAAAAACGCAAATGCAAAAAATTCCAAGAATAAATTATTTTGAAATGTACTCCCCTTTTTCTGCTATACGTGTCACAAACTACATTTTCTAATAGTATATTATTAGTGAATGTATGTGACATCCTGCATTGTCCAGCAAGTACAGATAAGTATACAGAGTGTATTGAAAAGTATGTAAAATGTATTATTTTATTTGTTTAGAGGAATGAGTTGCAATGCATGACACTTTCCTGGATGTCTGGTTTTTGGTCATATTGTTGCTCTGCACCAGCAAATACAGTGCACTACAAAAACGGGATACTAGACTGCCTATTCAGATCTTCCCCTACAAGTAATTTCTATCTTGTTTGAGTTGTTTTTCCGCTATTTTCTTGCTTAGAATAATTCAACATCTAGTAACAGAGGTTATTTGTTAGCATTCTGTGTTTCAACTCACCCTTTGGATTTAACAAGTATTTTCTGTGGCAGGTTATGGGATAGCAAATATCTGTACAATATACTCCATACTTATTATCCATACTTGACCAACAAAACACTTCTTTTAGGAAGGTTTCAGCCCCTTGAACGTGGCAGTCCGTGAAAACCACATAGAGATGGCTGAATTTCTCCTGAAGGAAGGTGCTGATGTAAATACCAGAGACCAAGTGCAAAGGTAATTAAACCAAAAAAACAGCATATTTGTGAGAATGGACATTGTTCTGATAAATTGTTAATCTTTTGCACATCTTGTTATTATTTCACATTTAGGTGTCCATTGATGATCGCTGCTGGCAATGGACAAATCAGCATGTTGCGTCTGCTCTTGCAGTTTGATGCCGACATCGCTCTTAAGGATACCAAGGGGTGGTCCTCTGATGACCATGCTGTTATAAATGGACATCATGCGTATGCGGTCTTGCTTTTCTTTCCTTCTTGTTTACTTGTGGGCTATTATCGTGCTCATATAATATCAGAATTACCTGCATCACAAAACAATCTAAATATTAAAGTCAATCTTGGAGACAGAAAATGCCTTCCACTGACCTTTACATAATTTCCAAACAGTTGTTCCCACCTCATCATTGAGCATGGCACCAAGAGGAACATGGAGCCCTCCCTCTCACATACTGTTCCTAGCAAGAAGAAGCAGAAAAACCCATTGTCCAGTCCTTCACATGGAGTTGAAGCAGGCTTCTCTCTTGGAGGACCAGCCGTTAACAAAGATGGTAATGATACATTAGTAGATACTCACTTGTAGATATTCATATAGCTTTTCATCAATACTATTGACATTGACTGTTTCATTTATCCCTCATGCAATATCACTTGACTGGAAATAGAACATGGCGCAAATGAAGCAGGGAGAGGTATTATGTGTAGATTTAGCTTTAATAGCAAAATCAGACGAATCCCTTTTTTTTTCTTTCAAATGTCATGCATTCTACTCAACATTGTCATTTAAATAGGATGAACAGTTAATATAATTTCCATTCACTTACCTTGACTATTTGTCTGATTTTGTTATGCAATTTGATCTACAGATTTCTTCATACTACGGTATTCCCTTTTTTCAGGATCCAGTCTTTCAAATATAATGTAAACATTTTGGTGTGGCATAAGTGATTCTGAATACATAAAAAGATTTAGTGAAAACAACCGACAACATCAGATGTATGCTTTTTTTGCAGATACTGAGGATATTTCTCAGTCCCAGTCAGTAAGTCGGTAAGTACATTATATTTTCAACGTATGCACTTTTTAAAACGTGTGTTTTTATTTCTTGTACGAGATAATTTCGTCATCTCAATTCAGAGCCTCAAAAAGTGCTGCTGATGAATGGCCATCTTCAGAAGATGATGGAGATGAATTGGATTTAATCCCAAAGGTAATCTCTATTTCTAATTATATACTGTTTATAAATGTATTTAACATAATTTTAAAATCATCATTCTATTTTTTCCAGAAACCACAAAGGGTAAACCTAAAGACCCTGATTGCATCTAAAAAGGGAAAGGATGCTGGTGAGTTTTACCTTATCTAGGTCTCCCTTTTATTTATGTATGTGTTTATTAGCTTGTGGTTGTGTGTAGTAAGCTAATGCGTCTGCCCTGTAGCTACAGCTCAACCCGACAAAGCTATGTGTGGCGCTGAATCTGAGCCTGAGAGTGATGATGGATTCGAGAGACTTCCATACTATTCCAAGGCTTTACCCTTCCACAAAACCCCCCAGCAACCCATAGCTCCCTCTCCTGATTCCTTTCCCAAAGCTCCCCAGATGACATCCACCCCTCTCCTGCACTCCACAAAGGTAAAGTATTTGTTGACGCTGTGTCAGTCTGTGACGTCCTTTTGTCTTTTTCTTTGTTGTTTCCTCACCACTCAAACAAGCAGGCTGTGTTGATAAGCGTGGGAGCCCGTCAGAACAGCCCTCAAGTAGTGAACAGAGATCTGACACTCCAGAGGAACGCCCAGAAGCAGGCAACTCTGAAGAAGATGATGATGATGATGATGATGATGATGACGAAGAGAATGAGGGGGTGCAGGGTGAAGAAGAGGAAGACGATGAAGATAACGACGGGGTGGAGGATGAAGAAGAGGAAGATGATGAGGATGAAGACAACGATGAGGAGGAAAGTGAGGAACAAGAAGACGATGATGAATATGATGAGCAAGAATGTCAAGAAAATGCGGAGGAAAAAGCTATTACTTTAGTCTCTGATGTGGCATTCCGAGCCAAAGATTGTCTAGAACTTGATGGAACCTGTGACCTTGAGGTCCCTTGTCATGAAAATGCAAAGACTCAAAATAAGGAAGCTCTACGTCCAGCTGGAGAATCAAATAATGGCCACGAATCTAGTTTTTCTGATGAGGATGACAGCCCGAGGAAAGAAAGCATGCGCCCATTGCATCAAAGCATAACATTAGTTCTTGTTTCTACAAACGTGTCTGTGATACCCGGAAGTAGGATAGGAACTCCATCACCCAGAAGGATTAGGGATGTTGGCAAAGATGAACAGCATGATGTTGATGACCAATATATAGGCTCCAGGAGTGACGAGATAGACATGTTGAATGACAGGCATTATGATGAGGCAAATCAAGAGGGGGGTGTCGGTCACACTACTGTCTTTGCCAAACATAATAACATGGATGATGCTGGATATGAGGATTCAGACCATTCACTTCACCAAGCTCAACTCGACGTGAAGCTCATGTCTTCCGGGGGCTCAAACTGTTTATCGTGTTTACCCCTCTCCTCTGGAGTTATGGCCACCAGATCTTGGTGGTAGTAGCAAATATTCAAACGAGAACTTTGAAGGCCGATCGTGGGATGACTTAGAAGAATGTGATAATGACAGAGAAGAGTATATGTTAGACAACTCGCCTGATAAATGTGTTCAGGAGCAAGACGTGCAGCCAGAGCAAACAAACCAACGCTCAGAAAACGCACCAGCTACACCAGAGGCAGAGAACAACACTTCATCCCCAGCGATCCCTCTATCAATATCACAATGTGGCAAATCAAAGGCTTCTCAACTAAGCTCACCTGCCTTTAGTGACAGATGTAAGACTGCGAATGAATCAAAATCGGAGTGGGATTCATCCTCGTATGGTGACCGCGATGATGACGAGCAAAGGAATGGCGCCTCGCCAGTCACAAGTGAGACATCACAAGCTACTGCTTCAGCGGAACTAGGTGTTCCCTCACTGTTGACTAGCACAGTGGTCACAAACCAGGATGGTGAGGAACAATGTTCTGGTGGCACTCAGCGCGACGAGGATTATTCTGTTAAATTGTCACAGGACTGTACCTTCCCAGCAGTGTCGCCAGCCCTTTCTGGTGACGCGGAACATGGTGTCCAAAATACTGCTGTGTCATCTGAGCGGTCTCCACAAACGGATTGAAAGTTGAAAGATCAGGAGGATGATTCTAATTGGGATGATGATGAAAGTGCAGGGAAACGATCTGAAAACAACGCAGAAGGATCCCAGGGGAAGTCACAGACTACCCATTCTGCATCGAAGACAAAGAATACTGTTCATGAAGAGGTTGCAAAGGATGACTCTTCCATGCAAAGGGACCTGCTGTCACCTGTGTCCCGGCCGGCACGTGCACTAGACACGGTGTTGTGTGATAAGTCACACGAGGCGGGTGAAGGTGAAGAAAAGCCCCCACTTCAAGTGATTGATGGGGCTGATGAGTCTTCTCACATCGACACAGAAAAAGATCCCACCACAGATGAGAATAAAAGTCTGAGTTCTGACAGCCGCAACCGAGAGCTGCGTTACGATTTTGCAACCGCCACAATCGGCATGCCTCAGGCAGGTGACTATTCTGACAGTGCACTTCCAGATAACTCTGATGATAAACGTGGGCCTGGATTAGCATCTTACATCCCGCTGGGTGAAGTCGGTAGAATGCCTCCTGAGAATGTTTTTGACGTGGACGAGCTCATTGAAGAGCCTGTGAAGGAAGTCACATTAGCCTGCACACACACCAAAATAAGTGATTTAGCGGAGTCGAACAGCAATGGGTTTTCTGACGAGGAGCTGCCTCAAACGGACATAGATGATGTTGATATAGATTCACCCATTGAGCTAGCGAATGCAAAAATACAACATCCTGAGCTCAGAAACAACCAAGAACTTGGCGATCAGGTAAAACAGGCTTTGTGTGGTGAAACACAATTTACAGCAGGTACAGTATCTTTTGCTTGAAGTGTAGTTAATTTCTATTTTGTTAAATGTACCCTCTTGAATTTGTGTCTGGAACCCTTGTTCTGAAACCGTCATTACAACGATTATAAATAAAAACCAGAGAGTGAATTCTGAGAGGTAGGGGACGCTATTAACATTAACATTTGAATTTGATGACGTATGAGCTTAAAAGTGTACCGCTGAAAGCCAGCCAGGTCCTGAGGTGGTTTTTAACGGACATGACTGTACTGTAACTGTACTGTTTTCAGCCCATAAAATGCAGATTTGTATAAAAACGGGAATTTTGTCATTATTAACACCAGCATTGATGACAGATCAATCTTAGATCAATCCTAATACTTTGTTTACAGCTCAAAGATCACATTTTAGGGTGCAGTTACACTTTAATCATGTATGCATTGTATGTTTCCCCATACCGATACACAGAAAGCAGATTCCACTGAAGTGGATGATGATGATGATGATGATGAGGAGGAGGAGGAGGAAGATGGCAAAGTAGAGGTTGAGGAAGGAGACCTTAGGGATACAAGAGATCAGTCTGAAGAGGAAGAAGGTTCCCTTTGTGCCACTACAACTACTCCAGAAAGTGACATATCTAAAGACAAGCAAAGAGGTGAAAATAATAAATAGAAAAAAATTGTTTATTTTCTCAAATCAACAATATTAGCATATCTCACCTATAAGCACATTTGATATCATTTTGTATGCATTATGCTATATAGGTCAGGGTAAACTTTATCTAAATAGTAATATAACCAGATATATGCACCATATACTTTACTGTATGCAGTCTTGAACAAGACCCACATGTACTCTGTCTAACATTTAGATTTCCTCTCTGAGTTGGGCTTGGAGAAGGAAGAGGATGATTCCTGGGATTCTGAGGTACCTAACTGAGATCTTTTGGACCCCCTGCATAATCTTATATCTGCTATGCAATATCAGAAAATCTATTCTGTTTTTTTCAGTGCCGCTCAGAAAGTCCCAAGAGGGCCCAAAATGGGGCTGGGAGATCTTCTGCTAAAGCACATGAAGATAGTCCTGTTGTTGAAGGTGATTTTCATTCTTTACGTCAAAATGGCTTTGTCAAACCAAAAAGCTTATTGGCATTATAGCTGTGCTGTAAAAATCA
Source organism: Amblyopsis hoosieri (assembly GCA_027564755.1). Taxonomy (NCBI): domain Eukaryota; kingdom Metazoa; phylum Chordata; class Actinopteri; order Percopsiformes; family Amblyopsidae; genus Amblyopsis; species Amblyopsis hoosieri. The sequence continues at coordinate 11,524 of JAODUE010010525.1, read as the reverse complement.
TTCCAGCCACCATTTCATGCTGCAGAAACGGGTGAAGTAAGTAATAAAAACCGTGAATACAGCTCTTTACCATATAATTCACTGTGCCTGTCAAACAGCCTAGATACACCTATAACAATAATGTATGTAACTTTATTTCTTTTGTAGACTTGCTTTATATTCCATCTTTCTTAAGCGGGGATGGAAGCAGTAGGATGGCAGTTCTAGAGCCTCGGAAGAGTGTAGACAGGCCAAGAGGCAGCCAGGGAGTGGGTATGAATGTCTTATTTCAGGACTAAGGATCAGCATGTTACCCTTCCCAAAGGACCACCCATTCACTTCATGATCATTTGCAGAGAATGCACGAAGCATCATTTTGCATTGCGCCTTTTTATGAATGCCGTATTGCTGAAATATGGCTTCAAAGGGTGGGCGGGTTTTGCTTATTTGCACCCGAGTGTGCTAAACCCTTTAGTGCATTAGGGATGGGTATGGAACATCTGTAGTCAAGAAATGGACAGTAGATGTCAAGAGAAATGTAGCAGGAGTCAACATTTATTTATTTATTTATTTTTGTGGTGGGGTGCTGATGGAGTTAAGGTCTGACATCCTACTATAAACTTGCCACATGATAATACAGCAAGAATTTACTGTTGCAAAAATGGAAATACTATCAAGTGAGCGGGTTTACAATATATTAATATATATATTGTGTGTCTCTATTGTCTATCACTTTCATTGCCCTAGTTCTAGGTTTGACGACAGCAGCAAATCTTTGTTCCATTCTGGGATTGTGTTGCCAGTCTCCAAATACCTGTCAAAAAAGTTGGGTTCTGCCATTTGAAATATGAGTTTGTTTGTTTAAATGTTTTAAGATATGGTGCTCTCTTGGCATATGCTATGGCTATCTGAAATACTATTAAATGATCTTGACTATTTAACTACTGAGAAATGGTTACAATGCCCATCCCTAACAAGCATGCATTGCATGATATTTGCTGCACGTTTTCATTCTAACCGAACACAGCAGGTAGCCCCCCTAGCACACTTTAGATTAGTTCTAATGGATATGTGTTCACAAAGGCAACATTTGGAAACCAGATCTATGCGTTTACATTACAGGTTTATATCCTGAATGTTCTGTTGAGAAGACACACCTCTAAAACTCAATAATGGGCTGCTTTCACTCAGTGTTGTTCCATTATGTTCAGTGTTGTTCATGCTATTTTACTGCATGTAAGTGTGCCTTGACAACATAATAATTGCAATGCTCCTGCAGCTTCATCAGAATGATCTACCATGTCTATCGGTTGATTCATTCTTTTTCAACAATGTTTATGACTCATGTCACAAGTCCTGTCCCTAATGTCATTGTTGCTCTAGGGACTGATGTTGATGGCACTGGCAGTGGAGACACTGCACCACAGAAACAGGTACTGTAGGTACACAAGCTACAGTCATGAAGCAGTTAGGAACATGCTAAATATTGGCAGTGGATTTGAACATGTTGTCTTATGCCAGGCCGAGAATGCAAAATGGGGAGCCATGTCTGTTTTGAGCAAACTTGAAGGGAATGTCAATCGCAAGACCGGTATGTTGAAAACCTTTGTGCTACCACATGTCCAATTTCTGAAGTCAGTTTGATTTAACAATGTACATTGTGTCCATGCAATAGACATGCTGGAAGAGCTTGGCCTTGGTGACGTTGATGATCTTGAAGGTACTGCATGCTGTGTAACTAGACTTTAAGCCACATCACTAAATATGCCACATTGTACAACCCCGATTCTGAAAAAGTTGGGACAGTATGGAAAATGCTAATAAAAGCAAAAATGAGTGATTGCAATTATACTGTCTATATTTGACAAACGGGTGTCTTCAGTGCCCGCACATTTTTTAATACATTTAATATAAAGGAAGTCTGATGTTCTACAGCATTAAACACAACTGTGTCAACGTCTTTGGAGTGTGTTGCGGTCATGATATTTAGTGTATATTTTCACAAAACAATAACATTCTCAAGATAAAACATCACATTCTGTGTTGTAGTGTTTGCGATACTGTTTTGTAATCAGTGTTTCTTGTTTCTCTTAGCTATAGCTTTATTTGTAGACTGTATGTCAAGCTGATTCCAAAGTGAACTACCGATGCTTGTGTGTGATCCTGTAACAGTAAATAAGTGTGTACTGTATGCTAACAGAGAGAGAGAGCTGTAGTTGCAGTGGTTAAACCTGTTGACCTGCGATCGCCTCTCCCCCAAACACACGTATACTGCAAAAATGCCCTATCAAATATAAGTGCAAAAATATTAGGTATGAGCTTGCTTATAACCAAGATAAGCAAGCTCAGCAAATTTGGCTGCCAGTGCAGTAAGTGAAATTCACTTGATAGGTTTTCTTAGTTTAAGTAAATATGCACTTATTTTAAGTCATTAGATAAGCCATTTATATTGGAAACAAGTTCAACTAGATCAAATGTAAAAACAAGATGATCACACTGAGTAAGGTATAGTTTATGCATTCTACATGTAGGCTGGGGATGTTGGTAAAGATCCAGTAAGGTGCTGGGATGAAGCCACCAGGTATGTTGTTGTTCCAGATGCTTCAGACTGGGACTCAGCCAGCACCACCAGCAGGAGAACCCTGCCTGGCCGCAGAGTGGAGCAGCTCCCTGAAGGCATCTCTCTGCCTCTCCAGGGGCAGGAGCCAGCGAGCCCCGCCTCTCCAGCACGCTCCGCTCCCAGGGCCAGGAGACTGTCGCCTCTTCCCAGCCCACGCTCTGGGACCTCCCAGTCTTCTTCCTGGACCCATTCCCCACCCCGGTCCCCACCTCTCCCCCAGCCACGCACGAGGACCAAGCGGCCTCGGAAGACAGAGAGTGAAGACGGTATAGCAAACATAATATGAAATAATACACTTTATTTAAATGGCACTTTTTATAAAGTGCTTTACAATTACAGCAATGAATAAAGAATCAGGATGGAATGGTAAAATAAAATTAAAGCAACAATAATACAAGAAAGGAATAAGAGACAGAGCATAGACACATTGCTTGGATGTCTCATTCACACAAAGTAACCACAGTTGTTCACATCTCTCTCTGTCTAACCCCGTACACAGACTCAGATTGGGATTCAGCTGACACTCAGCCCCCAAGTATAGCTGAGACTCAGGCTGTGATGGCGGCAGGTAGGAAGCCCCACGGCTCATTAGGCAGGGCTGTTTGTCTGTTGTCTGTTGTCTGGGATAAGGCAGGCTCCTGTGTCCCTCTAGGTTTCCCTGTGAGCGAGCCTTCACCTGTGCCAAGAGACAGTGAAAGCAGCCCTGCCCCACAGGTGTACTCCCAAAAGGTGAGCCCCTGCCACATCCACGCTACTGTACCTCACACCTAGTGTTGACAATTAGTCATTACATGAGTTTTAATTGACCAAAGCAATAATTTGAAGTCAATGTTAACTTTAATCTCTAGAATTCACTTAGATTCCATGTAATACTTCAATTAGAACAAATGTGCAAATTTAACTTTGTAAATTGTAGGCTAAAGGTTAAATGTATATTTAAATTATAAAAAAATAATGCTAAATTGCTGCTAAATAGTTTAATGTGAAATATCATAATAACACATTATAATATGCTCCTGTTGTGTTGTAGCACCTAGACAACCCCATATTTCTGCGCCATCTTATTGTTGAACACATCTGTCCATTAAGTTACCCAAGTGTGTGTTGACCAGTGGACAAAATGTGGCGTGTACCATTCTGTCTTGTCTTCTGTCTGGTCTGTTTATCTCCATGTCCACATTCATGGCGTCAAAGGAGAAAGATGTATTAGACGTCTCAGAGTTAGAGCTAGATACGCAAGACTCCCTTGTCCCTGTGAGCCCCGAAGGTGGGGACAGTCCTAGGAAAGACTATGGAGCAGATGACGGCATCCAGTGGGAGAAACGTTACGAGAAGTTGTGGGTAGAGGTGGAGAAGAGGGAGGTTAAGTCCACCTACAAGGACGTGGCTGGTGAGCTCAAGCAGAGGTTTGGAGAGCTTCCCCAGTCTACCGGCTCTCTCCAAGTAGATGGAACACAAATGGAGCATGATGCAGAGTCTACCAGTTCTCTCCAAGTAGATGGAACAGACATCGAGCATGATGCAGAGTCTACCGGCTCTCTCCAAGTAGATGGAACACAAATGGAGCATGATGCAGAGTCTACCGGCTATCTCCAAGTAGATGGAACACAAATGGAGCATGATGCAGAGTCTACCGGCTCTCTCAAAGTAGATGGAACACAAATGGAGCATGATGCAGAGTCTACCAGATCTCTCAAAGTTTATGGAACAGACATCGAGCATGATGCAGAGTCTACCGGCTCTCTCCAAGTAGATGGAACACAAATGGAGCATGATGCAGAGTCTACCGGCTCTACCCCAGTAGATGGATCACAAATGGAGGATGCTGGGGTTAAAGTACCCCCAGCAGAAGACACGTCAAGTGATGAAGAGGAAGGGGCGGAGCCCATCGTGCGTCCTGCAGCCAGAGCTAGGAGGGCGGTCCTTCTCCCCATCCCTGAGCAGAGGGAGTCAGGCGTGGAGGACTCTGCGTCTGACTCGGCTGAGAGCTCCCAGCGCGGTGAAAGAACCTGCATGCATGCGGATGGAGACAGCAGCAAGGCGGAAGAAGAGGACATCCTGGCTCCAGAACGCACATCTCTCTCTGCGCAGCTCTCCATGGGAAGCTCCTCTAATGCTGCTGAGGCTTCCACTGACGCCCAGGTGGAAGCCACAGCTGATCTTGTAACACTTGACCCGCCCTTCAGTATGGCGACTAGCCCTGAGTCAGAGCAGCACCTGTACCCGGACTCCCTAGAGGACAGTAGCGCAGACGAAGGGCGTAGGAGAAGGACCACTGGTTTAGAGGAGGACCCAGAAGGGTTCGCTCGGCCTCGGCCTCCCTTACTAAGGGCCCGTTCTGCGACCACGCCGGACACTTGGGAAGAGGACTCGGAAGAGGACATGCAGAGTTTCAGGCATGAGGTAGGGATGCTGAGGGGTGTGTTCCTGGACTTGGAGAAAGAGAGAGCCCAACTCCAGAAAGAGGTAGAGGACGGCCTTCCCTTGCTCCCATAGTCCCCTTTAGAACTTCTCTTTCTTTCATTTCACTATCTCGGCTGAGTGTGAGAAAAAGCCCAGCAAATAATGCAAAAGAAGCCCTTTTCTAACACACATTATGTTTAAACTGCTTAACAGACGAGTTTTACATTACACCATTCTCAAGAAGGCTTTCTCACAATCTGCAGCGCTAGTTTGTTTGGCTTCCTGGATTGTACTGGATACAGTATGTCTGACGAGAGGCTAATTTTCATCTGTCTCCTTCAAGTAGTCTTTCGTAATGCATGAGTGTTAGTAGCTCGTGCTGTTTGGCGTGCTGTGTGAACTGTGCTCTGTAAACGATAGCCTTCTTTTCCACGAAAGAAGCTCTGTTGGGTTGATGTGTCAGTCGCTGTTTTGGATTCAAGTTTCATGCATGTGGTTTTGTGTTTAGTCTTCATGTGGATCTGTGGTGTTTTGTTTGTTAAGATAGTGTTCCTTTCATCTACATATAAAGAGTTGTTTAACCAGCCTTTTAAATGTTTTCTGGAAAACAATATTTTCTTGGAGCTACTTAAATGAAAAATATATATTTTTTTATGATTTTATTTTATTATTATAGATGTATGACCTCTCTTGAATCATGTGAAAGCTATAACCATAAAAATATGGAAAATTATGGTGGATGAATTTCTGAAATGAATTTCTTCATTTCAGTAGTATTCCCATTTAAATATAATATATTCAAATATATATATACATATATTCAAATGCCATTTTTGAGGATGCGTGTTAAAACCTATTGTAACCACCGCATGTATGGGAACCGTGCATTCCTGTAATCACCTGTGCATACCATCTCTCACAGAGTAACCACACTAAGGTGTTAGGTCTCCCAAGGGAGGGGTGGCACACTAAATTATGTATGGCAAAGTATACCTGCTCCAAAACTCATTTCAGAGGCTGGCCCCAAACATGTGTCCCTTTAAGTCAGAACCTTGTTCATTAAACATTTACCTGTGTCTTTGCAGAGCATCAAAGAAAAGGCAAAGGCCGCGATGGAGCTGCAACCGTCCAATGCTTCCTGGGATGCTGGAGGATTGCAGGAGGGAGGATTGGAAGCAGAGAAACCTGAGACCAGTTTGGGATGCTTAGAAGAGCTTGTGAGTGCAAATGGAGCAACTCGAAGGCAGCAGCAGCAGCTGGCCACTGAAAGTGTTGCCCAAAGACTGGGGTCTAGGAGTCTACAGAGGTATGCAATCGTCAACTGCAATATTCAATTGTTAACACTCTGTTCTTGTGTTGTCAGACGTACACCAGGAGAAAATATAGACCTGTTGTCTTTGGATCATGTACAGTGGGGAGCAGGTGATCCCCACACATGCCAAAGTTAAATGCTCATCCTGTTTAGAGGAACGACTTCATACACTCCTTGATTTGTGCATAGAAAACTCCTGGGGCTTGAAGCCAGCTCCACAAAACAACTGTTGTTTTTGTTTGACGTTTCAAGAGTACATTTCCCACCAACAACTGTAGTGACTGGCAGTACTGTCTACCAAAACAAAACATGAAAACATCCTCTACCCCAGCCTTACAGCTACACACAGATTATTTTGTGTTTCTGGCTGTGCTGTAACACAGCCAGAGGAATATTGTAATACATTTGGAGGAGGAATATTGTAATTGTAATACATTTCCATTGGCTGGGGCCCTGATTGAAGGACACCTCCCAGGGCTGTACAATTCACTACCAGCTCTATTGCCTCCTGTAGAGCCAACATGGCACCAGGGAAGCTCCACCTCCCGTTGCAACAGAGCAGCCGTAACGTCAAGCAAGAGGGGCAGGCTGTAGACGGGACCGCACAGATGGAGCTGGTCCGAGGGGCCCGGCCCAACAGAGCCCCTCGGACCACCAGACATGTTAACGGAGACCCCCTCTCTGTGTTTGACGACAGCACTTTAAGTGACCTGTCGGACGATGAAGGAAGGTATATATGCAGCATGATGTGCTTCCAGCATTTGGCTCTCCCTCGCAGGACCGTACTACTATTGCCTGTTATTCCCACTTTGATCTGTCTTCTTAGCATCTGTGGCGGGAAAGGACCAGGACCCTCCCTGTCTTTGACTCACATAGTTCCTCTCAAGCTACTTGCATGACTAACCGCTCAGGCAAACGGAATAGCGCACCGCGTTATACCTCTGTTGTACCGAACGCGAAGAGGGTAGAGGGTTATTTGACCATTACCGCCCAAATAATCCCTGCCCCTTCTGCCTTGTGTTTGTATGGCCTAGGTCACCATCTACAGCTCAACGGAGAGAGGTACAACCCAGCAATATTCAGTGTGTCACTAAATAGCCTTAAGATCTTAGCTTAAATGACATGGTCTTATCCTTAATTGAATTATCAGAATAACTGCACGTTTACGGTAGAAATAATGATGGCAGTGATATGGTGATGGCATAAATGGTTGATGCTGCCAAATGAATCACTGTGGGTCCAGGTGCAAAACCCCGGGGACATGGAGTTGGCAGAGGACTTAGATGAGCTCACTCAGTCGTCAGACACGGCCACAGTTGACATGGACTCCCCCACATCAGGGTACAGGCATGCCTCTGTGCTCATCCAGAAGCTGGACTCCACCACTTTGGGTACTGGCACTCTCTTTTTTTAATTGTACCTCAATGGGGTTCTGTCACAACACATAGAGTAGATTGAAGTCCATGCTACCCTGTAGTAGGGCTGAACGATTTAGAAAAAATATCTAAATGTGATTTTTCTGACAGATATTGTGATTGGATTTGCGATATACATTTATTTTTTATTATTCAATATTTAAGTTCAGTAAATATAACATATTTAAAACATGTTATGGAGTATTACCACGAGATGGCATAACATATTAACATTTCTTTAAGCATTTCTTTAAGCAACTGCATTTTAGAACATTGGACAACAGGGCATTGACAATGATAGGCTATTTGCATTCCAGCACCCCTATAATAATAAATACAAATAATAATGATTGTTGATAATGATGTTTAGCTAATGTTTTAGCTCTCTAACGGAAGACTTTCGAACTTGGCTTGCCTGTTAGAGAGTGGACAAACAAATACAGGTATAAACACAGCCTATTCATTGTTATACAGTGAAATGTGTGATTTAACTAGCACTATGTGTACGTACAGTCGTCTTTGAATGACTGGTAGAGGCAGCACCGCGCTGATTAGAGTCAAACAAGAGGACAGCATGCATTTACAATCATTGACGTTACAAAAATATTGGGTCAGGTGCACATATAAATCTAGCCCTACCTTGTAGACAAGTGTAACTCTGCATACATGAATTAAGGTCAGTTGGTAAATTCATCTGTATTAAACCTGTAGTGACGTGATAAAAGATGACTTGAATGCCCCCCTTGCATCCCAGACCCCAGGAGCATGGTGAAGCTCCAGAACATCTTCCATGAGTACGAGCGCTCCATCCAGAAGGCACAGGGCCGCCACAGCCACCTGGCAGACAAGGTGGGTCAGCTAGTGATGGAGCGAGACGAGCTCAAGAGGTCCCTGGAGGAGGTAAAAGACGCCAAGTCCTCCCTGGAGCGCAACCAGCTGGATCTGCAGACAGACGTCAATAACCTCAGGTGGGGTACGCTTTGTGTTACGCTGCTATGTAGGGTACTTGTTTATCAGTCGTCATTACGTTGTGTCCTTGTTTATAAATCATTGTTATGTAGTGTCGTTACGTTATGCAGTGTACTTGTTTATCAGTTGTTGTTACGCTATGTAAAAAAAGTTTTATTGAAACACAAATCAAATGACTTTCTGTTCTGCTCGAGTTTCTGTTCATGCCGGCTTTGTACTTGTCTATGTTGTAGCAGAATACATTAAAGTACCTTGGTCTCCAACATGCCATTTTGCTGCTGCAGTATAAAGCTTCTTAGCTAATGTACTTGGTCAAGGGAGACACGTTCTTTGTGGGTGACACAGCGTTTTTCTTCCCGGCGCTCTGGGCAGGTTTCAGCTGAAACAGGAGCAGGAGAACCGGCGCAACGCCACCATGATGTACGACACGGCCAGGGAGAAGGTGAAGAGGACTGAGGAGCAGCACCAGCTGGACGTGGAGGAGAGGCAGAGGCTGGAGCTCACTCTCCGCAACCTGGAGCTGGAGATGAGAACGCTGCTCAACAGCATGAAGCAGGTGAATGGCCACCCAAACACTAACACTAACAAACCAGGTGTATTACTACCGTTTTCTCCAGACTATGAGTCATGCTTTGTATTTGCTGTCTGGCTGGTCCTGCCACTTATATTCGAAAGACGTTGATGTTTGTATGTCTACTGCATACGAACATGAGATGGCCCTATTTACACTCGTGACAATATATAACTGGCTGCTGTACCACTGAAAAATAATAGTAATGTGACTTATAGACTGAAGAGACTTTTTTTTCTTCTTAATATTGTTGTTTTTCTTAACGGCACATTTTTGGAGTGCAACTAATAATCATGTGTAGTCATGATTATTATATAATAATGTATAGTCTGTATTGGGGAGCGCGTCTCTAAGCCCCCATCAGACGTCATGGAACCGTGACACGCAAGAGCCAACACATGATGTGGCGCTGCTGTGCTTTATCCCCCCCCCATCCTCCACCGCCCAGCTGGAGGAGGACCGCAGCGAGATGCAGAGGCTGCTGGCCCAGGAGCGCAGTGCCCGCTCCATGCAGGAGAACCTCCTCAGCAACCACCTCCGCAAGCAGCAGGAGATCGAGGCGGAAAACAGGAGGAACCTCAGCAAGAGCAATGAGGTAGGAGGAGCTCCTGGGTCCCTCTTGTTAAGGCACATCTATAATAATAATAATAATAATACATTTGATTTGTAACACACTTTAAATTTAAAGAAATCCCAAAGTGCTACATGACCAATAACTTTAAAATACTAATACAAAAACACAAATGAAAACGTACCAACCAAAAGCTTTCTTAAATAGGCGGGTTTTGAGGCCTAAAAGCATCCAGAGTCTGTGGTAGCCTAAGGTGGTCAGGCAGAGAGCTCGATCCCCCATAGTACCGAACATGTGTGACCTGCTGTGTCCCAGGCCTTGTGTCAGCTGACAGAGGCCAGCGACAGGGAGAAGGAGCTCCTCCTGCAGGCCTCCTCCCTGCAGGACGAGCTGGAGCGTTGCCATGCCAACAGCACCCTGGAGGAGAGCCGCCTGTCGGAGGAGGCCGAGGCCCTGCGAGAGCGACTGGAGGACGCCCGGCGGGACCTCAAGCTCAACGAGGAGGCCCTGGCCCAGACCGTGTTCCAGTACAACGGCCTGAGGTCAGAGGTCACCGCGGCAGCCACCGGCCTAGACCAGGAGCGGCAGGCCCGCCAGGCGCTGGAGGTGGAGGTGGAGACAACCCGGAACCGTCTGGCGGGGGCCCTGCAGGAGGTGGAGCGGTGCCAGGAGGCCCGCGCCCACACGGAGAAGGCTCTCCTCCGGGAGAAGGAGGAGCACCAGCGTGTTAAAGACAAACTCACTGGTAAGGGGACTGCTTGGAATATAGCTCACGCTTGTTATTAGTTGGCTGGCTGGTCCTGAGACTTTTATTCTGAAGTGATTTATGGGTGTATTGTCTACTGCATACTGTAGTACCAACTATGGCCATGAGGTGGCACTGTATACACTCTGCCTGTTGAAAACCACCAAAATTAAATCCACTGTTACACATGCTTTTTATTCCTAGTAACAACCTTTTTTTTGTTAACAAAATAACTAACATGAATGGCATTATTAGGTTTTATTTGGCGATAGTTTAAAGTGTAATAAAGTGGTGTAACAAAGTGAAGTTGGTGCAAAGCGGACAAGCCTTGTTACTGTAGACTTGACAAAGGCCTTCTCTCCCAGGGGAGGCGGCCAGCCAGAGGGAAGCAGCGGGCCACCTCTCCCAGAAGCTGGCCAAGGCAGAGGCGTGCGCCAACAGCCTGGAGAACGAAGTCCACCGCTCCGCCCTGCAGCTGACGGAGAAGGGCCTGCTGTTGGAGGCCCTGCAGAGGGAGAGGGACCAGGTGGCAGCGCGGGTCAAGGTGAGGGTGGTGGGTGTCATTGGAAGGGACATCATATCATGGCTGGGTGATGTCACTATAGTGTCGTCAAAAAAGATGATGAGGCTCCAATGCAGAAATGGGCAGAACAGGCTAGCTGTCTTCAAGGTAGGGCTGTGCGATAAAACGATATTATCGTATGACGATAGAAAAACATCTACCGTTTTAAATTATGCTTTATTGTTTATATCACAAATCACAGTCTTTACTGCAATCATTTTCATCATTTGTAGTCTGTTGTCCGTATTTTGTGCGGATTACTCTTGTTTGCTTTTTACTGGCGAGGCTTTTATTGCACTTCAACTCTCCACCGCTGTATCTTTCCCTCGCCGAGCTCCGTGTGTGTGCGTATGTGTGTGGCGTGAGCCCTGCCCGCC